>BJKM01000954.1:146671-161170 GCA_015082035.1 Chaenogobius annularis | reverse complement strand
TCTCTCCTCCTCCTCCACCCCTCTCTTCTCCCCTCTCCTCTCCTCTCCCTCCACCCCCTCTCCTCCTCCCCTCCTCCATCTCCTCCTCCTCTCCTCCGCCCCTCCATCTCCTCCCTCCTCTCCTCTCCTCCTCCTCCCTCCCTCTCCTCTCTCCTCTCCCTCCCTTCCTCCTCCCCTCTCCATCCCTCCTCCTCCCCTCCTCCGTCCTCCTCCTCCCCTCCTCCCTCCTCCTCCCCCCTCTCCTCTCCCCTCTCCCCTCTCCTCCGCCCCTCCTCCATCCTCTCCCCTCTCCTCTCCCCCCCCCCTCCTCCCCCCCTCTCCCCCCCTCTCCCCCCTCTCCTCCCCCCTCTCCCCCCCTCTCCCCCCCTCTAAATGGTGAGTCACATTTTCCACTGTCTCTCAGGACTAAACCCAGACGACAGAATGTTCTCTTTCTGGATTCATCGGGACTAAAAATACTGAGTGTTTACGCTTTGAGCAGGAAAGTCCCACGAGAAGTCCACGCTCTGGATGTTTGTGTTGATGATTAAAGGCTCTGGCTTTGGACACTTTCTCTGGATAATATGAATAAAAGAACGTAAAGGTTCAGCTACAAAACAAGACAAACGTTTGAAAGAACCAAGTCCAAGGGAAAATGTGTTTGATTTCTTTCTCTTTTGCATCAGAAAATGAATATTCCAAATGAAGATAATTGTTCAAACAAAAGGTCCCTGGGTGTGACTGAAGGTCCTGGTGTGACTGAAGGTCCCTGTGTGACTGAAGGTCCCTGGTGTGACTGAAGGTCTTCCTCGACTGAAGGTCCCTGTTGACTGAAGGTCCCTGTCTGACTGAAGGTCCCCTGGTCTGAAGGTCCCTGTCTGACTGAAAGGTCTGCCTGAAGTCCCCTGAAGGTCCCTGTGGACTGAAGGTCCCTGGTGTGACTGAAGTCCCTGGTGACTGAAGGTTCCCTGGTGTGACTGAAGGTCCCTGCTGTGACTGAAGTCCCTGCTGTGACTGAAGGTCCCTGGTTTGTCTAAAGTTCCTGGTGAAACCTTCAGACACTTGAAGGTGGTGGAAGTAAAAAGACCTGATGAATCCTGAACCAACCTTTAACCTCGATGACTGACTCCATTTATTCTACTGAACATGAGACGTTTAAACACATTTGAAACAAACAAAGGTGTAAATCTGAGACTGAAGCTTCAGAGAGAGAATATTTATGAATAAAATGAATTGTTCGTTGTTCCTCACACAGATCTTCAGTGTCGTTGTTCCTCACACATCTCTCAGCGTGTCGTTGTTCCTCACACAGATCTTCAGCGTGTCGTTGTTCCTCACACAGATCTTCAGCGTGTCGTTGTTCCTCACACAGATCTTCAGCGTGTCGTTGTTCCTCACACAGATCTTCAGCGTGTCGTTGTTCCTCACACAGATCTTCAGCGTGTCATTGTTCCTCACTCAGATCTTCACTGGGGTTCAGATCTAGAGTACATTAGCTTCTGCTTCTCCTCAGATGTTTTCTCTGGTCGATGCCAGTGATTTGACCCTTCTGAAACACACTGACATCTCCATGACCACGGGATTCGTCTTTCCACATGGTCGTTTCAGAAATGAGAGAAGCCGTCTGTCCAGTAGGAGGAGTCACATCTGGTGTTTCTGTGTTGTTTCAGGAGGAGCTTATGAAGAGCCTCGTCTGACCTGCTGGTTTGGAGATCTTCCTTACACTTACGCCAACTCCACCATCAGCGCCAACTCTGAGGTAAAGAGCCACCAAAAACATCTGTGTCGTTTAAAGAGAAGGCCCTGGGCCCCTGGTTTAGTCCCAGAGAAGACCCCGGCCCCTGGTGAAGGCCCCAGCCCCTGGTTTAGTCCTTGGTGAAGGCCCCGGCCCCTGGTTTAGTCCTTGGTGAAGGCCTCGGCCCCTGGTTTAGCCCCTGGTGAAGGCTCCGGCCCCTGGTTTAGCCCCTGGTGAAGGCCCCGGCCCCTGTTTAGCCCCTGAAGCCCCGGCCCCTGGTGAAGGCCCCGGCCCCTGGTGAAGGCCCCGGCCCCTGGTTTAGCCCTGGTGAAGCCCCGGCCCCTGGTTTAGCCCCTGGTGAAGGCCCCGGCCCCTGGTAAAGGCCCCTGGCCCTGGTGAAGGCTCCGGCCCCTGGTTTAGCTCCTGGTGAAGGCCCCGACCCTGTTTGGCCCCTGGTGAAGCCCGGCCCCTGGTTTAGCCCCTGGTGAAGGCCCTGAAGGCCCGGCCCTGGTTTTTGAAGCCCCCTGGTGAAGTTAGCCCGGCCCTGGTTGGCCCCTGGTGAAGGCCCCTGGTTTAGCCCTTGGTGAAGGCCCCGGCTCCTGGAGAAGGCCCCGGCCCCTGGTTTAGCCCCTGGTGAAGGCCCCGGCCCCTGGTGAAGGCCCCAGCCCCTGGTTTAGCCCCTGGTGAAGTTCCCGGCCCCTGGTTTGACCCCTGGTGAAGGCCCCGGCCCCTGGTGAAGGCCCCGGCCCCTGGTGAAGGCCCCGGCCCCTGGTGAAGGCCCCGGCCCCTGGTCAAGGCCCCGGCCCCTGGTTTAGTACTTGGTGAAGGCCCCGGCCCCTGGTTTAGCCCCTGGTGAAGTTCCCGGCCCCTGGTTTGACCCCTGGTGAAGTTCCCGGCCCCTGGTTTGACCCCTGGTGAAGGCCCCGGCCCCTGGTGAAGGCTCCGGCCCCCGGTGAAGGCTCTGGCCCCCGGTGAAGGCCCCGGCCCCTGGTTCCTGTCCGGTCTCTCTTCACACGGCTCTCGTTCTTCCTCAGTGGCCCTCGGAGCTGCTCTCGCTGCGTTCTCGTCTGTTCCAGAGCTTCGGTCTCGCTGTCAACTCCGTCTTGTGCAACTTCTACCGCAGCGGCCATGACAGTATTGGTTGGCATAGCGACGACGAGCCGTCTTTAGGAGAACGGCCCACTATCGCCTCCTTGAGTCTGGGAGACACTCGCGTCTTCAGCCTGAGGAAGAAACCCGCTCCGGTGAGACTCGTACAAACGCTTTTGTTGGACCGTTTTAGACTTTCTGTAAAAGCACCACAGTGTCACATTCCATCAGTTAACACTTTAGAGCTTTATTTAATTATCAGTGAAAGAGTTTGAAACAAAACTGGGCAGGGCCAGAGAGAGAAACGAAGTGAGTAAAACATGAAAAGTGAAGTCCACGGCAGGAGTTCTGAGGCCCAAGTTTCAGAGGGAAATCTCAAAAACAGTCTGCAGAGCGTTGTGAACTTCAGTCACATCAGGACAGTCCCAGAACACGTGAGAGTGGTTTGCCTCCTGGTGGCGCTGTTTCTCCAACAGTTGCATTTCCCTGTGAATAATGAGCACTTTGACCTGGAGTTATGAAGAAACGTCTCTCCAAACATGTGACTTTGAGCTCCTCCCACTGGGATGTCCTCACACTTTCCCACTCTTCATCTGTCAAAACAACATGACCTTCTCCTTCACATTTGTCTTTAATATATTTAGTATTTGTCCGGATTAGAAATGATAAAATTTAGATTTTATTCCCCTTGAAAGTTCTGATTCATAATCCTTGATAAACATCTCAGAGGGTTTCAATGGTCAGGACTTTGTTTCATGTCTTGGTTATAATAAGTCCTTATTTGTAAAAACCTCTAAAAGTCCTGTTTCTCCAAGTCCAAGGATTCTTTCAACATTTTAAACCTTTAGACCTTTTGTAATCCAGACCTTGAGTCTCAGGTCAGTTCTATTTGGTCCAAAACCTTGGTCTGAAGCCGACCAGTTTTAAGACCTGAACCTCTTTGTTGAGTTGTATGTTGTGATCAGCTCCTTCCATGTCGTAAGCACAGATTTGACCCAGGGATTCTTCACTTCCTCCTCATGACCCAAGCGTCTGTCATGTGCCAGTAAGGCCTGCACAGGAACCCCCGGCACAGCATTACTCTCAGTATGTTTCCATTGAGCTTCATATTCTGGGTCACACCAGCAACGCTCTGATTGGAGCTGAAATAAAGGCAAGCCCCGCCTCCTTTCTCTTTGAGAATTGTAGAGTTTCAAATCAGATTCGAGGTTTCTTTTCCTCGTCACACAAATCTTGAGGTTGTTTCCGATTGTCTAATAAACTGGGCCAATGGTTCTAAGCAAACAACAGAGGGGACAAAGCACAGCCCTGTGTCACTCCTCACTCCAGAGTCAGTGGATCCGTCAGATGACCATTGATTTTAATTCTTGATGTTGGACCATCGTAAAGAGCCTCATTATTTTTTATTTTTAAATCATCTACTTCAAATGTGTTCATCACTTTAGATAGATAAGTCCAGTTCACAGAATCCAAACCTTCTCAGAGTCCAGACTGGGTCTGCGTTGGGCTCATGTTGAATGTGTTTTCCAGGAGGACAACTGCGACTTCACGTTCAGTCCTCACATTAAAGTTCCTCTGAGTCACGGAACGCTGCTCATCATGGCGGAGCCACGCAGGACGACTGGCAACAGCTCAACACGCACCTGAGCCACACGTTCAAACGCACCTGAGCCACACGTTCAACGCACGACCTGACGCCTGAGCCACACGTTCAAACGCACCTGAGCCACACGTTCAAACGCACTGAGCCACACGTTGAGCCACACGTTCAAACGCACCTGAGCCACACGTTCAAACGCACCTGAGCCACACGTTCAAACGCACCTGAGCCACACGTTCAAACGCACCTGAGCCACACGTTCAAACCTGAGCCGCGCGTTCAAACGCACCTGAGCCCGCGCGTTCAAACGCACCTGAGCCGCGCGTTCAAAACGCACCTGAAGCCACGCGTTCAAACGCACCTGAGCCACACGTTCAACGCACCTGAAGCCACGCGTTCAAACGCACCTGAGCCACACGTTCAAACGCACCTGAGCCACGCGTTCAAAACGCACCTGAGCCGCGCGTTCAAACCTGACGTTCAAAACCTGAGCCACACGTTTCAAACGCACCTGAGCCACACGTTCAAACGCACCTGAGAACGCAGCGCCACGTTCAAACCTACGTTCAAACCTGAGCCGCGCGTTCAAACGCACCTGAGCCGCGCGTTCAAACGCGCCTGAGCCGCGCGTTCAAACGCGCCTGAGCCGCGCGTTCAAACGCACCTGAGCCGCGCGTTCAAACGCACCTGAGCGCGCGTTCAAACCTGAGCCACACGTTCAAACGCACCTGAGCCACACGTTCAACCAGCCAACGCAACCTGAGCCACACGTTCAAACTGAGCCACACGTTCAAACCACCTGAGCCACGTTCACGTTCAAACGCACCTGAGCCACACGTTCAAACCTGAGCCGCGCGTTCAAACGCACCTGAGCCACACGTTCAAACCTGAGCCACACGTTCAAACCTGAGCCACACGTTCAAACCTGAGCCACACGTTCAAACCTGAGCCACACGTTCAAACGCACCTGAGCCGCACGTTCAAACGCACCTGAGCCGCGCGTTCAAAACGCACCTGAGCCACACGTTCAAACCTGAGCCGCCGTTCAAACGCACCTGAACCAAACACGTTCAAACGCACCTGAGCCGCCGCGTTCAAACTGAGCACACGTTCAAACGCACCTGACGCACCTGAGCCGCGCGTTCAAACCTGAGCCGCGCGTTCAAACGTTCACCTGAGCCGCGCGTTCAAACGCACCTGAGCCACGCGTTCAAAACCTGAGCCGCGTTGCACCGCGTTCAAACGCACCTGAGCACCTGACACGTTCAAACTGAGCACCGTTCAAACGCACCTGAGCCACACGTTCAAACGCACCTGAGCCACACGTTCAAACGCACCTGAGCCGCGCGTTCAAACCTGAGCCACACGTTCAAACGCACTGAGCCGCACACGTTCAAACCTGAGCCGCGTTCAAACCTGAGCCACACGTTCAAACGCACCTGAGCCACACGTTCAAACGCACCTGAGCCACACGTTCAAACCTGAGCCGCGCGTTCAAACGCACCTGAGCCACACGTTCAAACGCACCTGAGCCCGCGTTCAAACCTGAGCCACGCGTTCAAACGCACCTGAGCCGCGCGTTCAAACGCACCTGAGCCGCGCGTTCAAACGTTCACCTGAGCCGCTGAGCCACACGTTCAAACGCACCTGAGCCACACGTTCAAACGCACCTGAGCCACACGTTCAAACCTGACCGCGCGTTCAAACGCACCTGAAGCCACACGTTCAAACCTACGCACCTGAGCAGCCGCGCGTTCAAACGCACCGTTGAGCCACGCGTTCAAACCTGAGCCGCGCGTTCAAACGCACCTGAGAGCCACACGCGTTCAAAACCTGAGCCACACGTTCAAACGCACCTGGCCACACGTTCAAACGCCTGAGCCACACGTTCAAACGCACCTGAGCCGCGCGACCACCTTCAAACCTCGTTAACACCTGAGCCCACGTTCAAACGCACCTGAGCCACACGTTCAAACGCACCTGAGCCACCGTTCAAACCTGAGCGTTCAACGTTCCAAACGTTCAAACGCTGAGCCACACGTTCAAACGCACCTGAGCCACACGTTCAAACGCACCTGAGCCGCACTTCAATATATATAGATATATAGATATATATCTATATATCTATATATATATAATTATACAAAATCACCTTTTCAGTTGCAGACTGGACACTTTTGTTCACATAAAATCCTTGAGAAAAACTGACACTCGTGTCACGCCTCAGCGACTAATAAAAGCCGATAAAACTTTATTTGTCAAATGGTTTTTAAACTGTCAGTCCAAATGCTGTAAATTGTCCCTGTATTTGATGAAATGTCTCTTAAGCCAAAGTACTCACAGTAATAGAATTCAACGGCAGCAGATCTGAGATGGAATGTTCTACGGAAACCGAGTGTTTACTCTTTGTACTTTCAAAATGTAACTACTGATGAAGCCGTCAGCCTCACATTTAAACAAGAGAGAACGTGACTTTATTGTGACAGAACGTGACTTTATTGTTGAATTTTGACCGAACGTGACTTTATTGTGACAGAACATGACTTTATTGTGACCGAACGTGACTATTTTGACCGAACGTGACTTTATTGTTGTGACAGGACGTGAACTTTATTGTGACCGAACGTGACTTTATTGTGACAGAACGTGACTTTATTGTGACAGGACGTACTTATTGTGACAGAACGTGACTTTATTGTGACAGAACGTGACTTTTTGTGACGAAGTGACTTATTGTGACAGAACGGACTTTATGTGACGAACGGATTTTTTGTGACCAGAACGTGACTTTATTTTGACCGAACGTGACTTTTATTTTGACCGAACGTGACTTTATTTGAGCCGAACGTGACTTTATTGTGACGGAACGTGACTTATTTGAAGACGTGACTTAATTGTAAGGACAGAACGTGATTTTTTGTGAAAAAGTCGTGCCATTTATATTGTGAGCGGACGTGACTTTATTGTGACGCGGATCGTGACGGTTTATTGTGACCGAACGTGACTTTATTTTACGAACGGACTTTATTGTGAAAGAACGTGACTTAATGTGACCGAACGTGATTTATTGTGCAAGAACGTGACTTTATTGTGACAGAACGTGACTTTATTGTGAGAACGTGCCGTTGTAATGACGATTATCTATAATGTGGCGGTTTTTTTGGCCCCACTCGGCCACATTCACCGCACGCTGCCCACATTGCCCACTCGTGCCCACATTTGGCCCACATTTGCAGCGCACTTGCCCACATTGGTGCCGCACTCCTGACATTTGCCCAGACTCGGCTTCACATTGCACTCGGCCCACCTGCACTCGGCCGGACTCATTAGGCCCACACTCGGCCCTCATTAGGCCCGCACTCGGCCCACATTAGGCCCATATTGGCCAGACTCGTCCACATTTGGGCCACACTGGGCTCACATTAGCCTGCACTCGGCCCACATTAGACCTGCTCGGCCCACATTAGGCCCGCACTCGGCCCAGACTCGGCTCGTTTACACAAACTGTGTCTGAAGTGAAACTAATGAAGTCTTAAATCGTCTGTAAATGTGACTCTGTCTCTGGGAAAGGACAAACTCACAAGACAATGTTTACACAGGGGAGATTAGTCCTGTCTTTAGAGTTTCCTGGTTTAGTCCTGGTTTAGTCCTGCTTTAGACCTGGTTTAGTCCTGGTTAGACCTGGTTTAGACTGGTTTAGTCCTGCCTGGTTTAGACCTGGTTAGTCCTGTTAGTTGCTTTAGACCTGGTTTAGTCCTGTTTAGACCTGGTTTAGTCCTGCTTTGGTCCTGGTTTACGTAACTGGTTTCCCTAGCTTTATCCCTGGTTTGTCTGGTTTTGGTTTAGCCTGGTTTGTCCGATTTAGTCTGCTTTAGACCCTGGTTTAAGTCGCTGGTTTTAGTCATGGTTTAGTCCTGGCTTTAGTCCTGCTTTAGCCTGGTTTAGTCGCTTCTTTAGACTCTGGTTTGTCCTGGTTTAGACTGCTTTAGATCTGGTTTATCCGTCTATCCAGTTAGTGGCAAGGCAAGTTTTTTGTAGAGCAACATTCGTACACAAGGCAATTCAAAGTGCTTCACACAACAGGAAAAATGCATTAAATCCAAAAGACAGGCAGAATCCATTTATTTCAACATAAAAAGAGAAAGTGCAAAGAAAAGCAATTTCAGTCATATGCACAGCCAAACAAAACAGTTTTTAGTAGATTTGAACATGCCAGAGTAGAAACTGTCTCACATCCTCAGGAAGACGGTCCAAATTTTAGCTGCATAAAACTGAACGCAGATTCCCCATGTTTAGTCTGACTTGGCACCAGCAGGAGGCCGGCCTGAGGTCCTCAGAGTCCGAGATGGTTCATAGGCACTAACATGTCCGGGTACTTTGGTGCTAGGCCATGAGAGACTTGTATACAAGCAGAGCTGCTTTGAAGTCTATTCTCTGAGCCACAGGGGGCAGTGCAGAGACCTGAGCACAGGAACTAATGTCCGTACTTCCTGGTTCTAGTCAGGACCCGAGAGCAGCGTTCTGGATGTACTGCAGCTGTTTACAGCTCGTTGCGAGGCCAGTGACAGCCGTTACGTAGTCTAATCTCTAGACAAACGCATGGAATAAGTCTCTCCAGTCTGTTAGACACTAGACTTTTGATTTTGGCAATGTTTTAGATGGTAAAAAAGCTGCTGATGTGATTGATCTGACGTGGCTGTTAAAATTAAAATCTGAGTCCATTATTACCCCAGATTTTCTAACTTAATGTGTAGGTTTAGAGCGAGACTCTGGAGGTGACAGTTAACACTTTCTCTTTGTTTCTGTGGCCAAAGACCATGATTTCAGTCTTGTCTGAGTCAGCTGGAGAAAGTTGTTCTTCATCCACACACTGATCTGTTGGATGCAGTGACAGAGTGAATCCACTGGTCCATATTCACCTGTCGTCATGGAAACTAGATTTGAGTGTCGTCTGCGTAATTGTGATAGGACACATTCGCTGCGTATCAACTGACCTAACGGCAGCATGTAGAGGTTGAACAGAAGGGGTCCCAGGATGACCCTTGGGGCACCCACAGGTCAGGGGCATCTGGTCTGAGACACAGTTACCAATTTCGATAAAGAACTTCCTGTCTTCCAGATAGGACTTTAACCAGTTTAGGCAGTGCCAGTGATCCCACCCAGTCCTCTAGTCTCTGTAAGAGGGTCCCATGATCGACAGTGTCAAAAGCAGCACTCAGATCTAACAGAATTAAGACTGAGGCTTTGCCCGCGTCCAGTGTTCAGTGGATGTCATTTGTCACCTTGCAAGAGCAGTCTCAGGGCTGGATGAGGTCTAAAACCTGAAAACATCAAATGAGTTGTTTATTAGAGGAAATCAGTGAGCTGTTGGTAAAACAACCTTTTCAAGGACTTTGCCCCAAAATGGCAGATTAGAGATGGGCCGGTAATTACTCAGTACTGCGGCATCAAGACTGCTCTTCTTTAGGAGGAGCTTTATGACCGCAGTTTTCAAAGGCATTGGGAATGTTCCAGATTGAAGCGACATGTTAACTATGTGAGTGAGTGGTGCTAACAGACTGTTCAGCACAGACTTTAGAAATCTGGAGGTCACACACATGGAGGCAGCATGTAGATGAATCAGACTGGTGATGATCTCCTGGACAGTTTTGTCAGTTACAGGTGCAAAGTGAGTCAGCTCTAAGTGTTGTAGGTGGTTTGAGGGTGATTTTTTGCATTGTAGAATTGATAGCATTTTTAATGCCCTGACTTTGTATTAAAGAATAATGCAAACTCATTACACTTGGATGTGGAATGAGTTCTAATGGCAGCTGAGCTGGAGGTTTGTTCATCTGTTACTGTGGGCAAACAGGACACGCCAGTTGTTACTGCAGCTTCCAATTATTCAGAAAAATATCCCTCCTAGTTCTACATAAAATGAGGTTGTACATGTACAACTTCTCTCTGTAAATCTCTTTCTGAACTTGGAGCTTTGACTTGCTCCATTTTCGTTCGCCCCGGCGGCACTCCCTTTTCTGTGCCCTGATCGAATCATCATTTCTCCATGGCGCCTTCTGCTTTTTTTTAACAATTTTAGCCTTCATAAAGGCAATGGTGTGGAGAACATTCAAACACTAGATTGTAACAGAGTTCAACAAATCCTTACATTAGAACATGAGACATTTTCAAAGTTAATCATTTCCATAAACAGTTTTCCCGTGCTGTCCTTTATGTGTCTCTCCGGACAATTGCAGGACCAGCTGGTGGTTTGAAAAACAGACAGGTCAAAGAAGACACAGAAATGATCAGACAGAGCAACTCGACACACTGACGTTTGAAATATTAACCCCTTTTGTAATTAGAAGATCTAGAGTGTGCCCTCTGCTGTGGGTGGGGCCAATCACGCGCTGAGTAAGACCGAAAGTTTCAAGGACAGCATGAAGCTCTTTAGCGTTTCTGTCACAATATTATCAACATGAACATTGAAATCACCTGTTATGACCAAACCACAAAGTCTGTGCATACGACTGAAAGCATCTCAGTAATTACAATCATCAGTAAAAACTTTTGCAGTGCTGAGGAGGCTTGTATAAACAATGAAGAGAATGGAGGAGACTGTTTAGCTCAATTTTATAAGGCACGTACTCAAATGTTGAAAACACCCAAAGGACACCTGTGGGTAACTATTTCATCTCTAACAAAAGCACACACACCTCCTCCCTTTTTGTTTTCTCGTGTTTCAGATTCAAACATAAAGTTGGGTGGAGCAGACTCTATTAGAACTAAATTTCCTGTGTTTTTTCAACCATGTTTCAGTTAAAAACATAAATCAAGATTATAAGAAGAAATAAAATGATTAATTAAGAATGATTGTTACATTAAGGATCTGCATTTAGCACAGCAAGTTTCAGACTAGTTTCAGTGAGACTGGGCGTTATCTTTTTACAGGGAATATGAATCAAATTTCTCAGATTGGGCAGTCGGACTCGCTTTTTGTTTTCCCATCTATGTGATGTTACTACAGAAATAGCACTAGGGGGCTTTTTACACTGGGCCCCGGGTTTGTTTGATTTTTATTATGACTATAAGTCCCGGCAACGCTGAGACTCAGTGCTCTAGCTATGGGAGATACCAGGTGAAAAGGGAGGGGGGATAGGTGGGGGGGCTTTTGTTTGGTGTAGCGGGAGCCGCGTGAGCGTTTGGGACCAGGTGAAAGGCGGCTGTGGGTTTGGTGGGGGTGATTTTTGTCTGTGTAGCAACAGTCAGGGGAGAGTTCATCATCGTTGATATCAGAACTCTTGATCTTGCCTAATTAGGCGTGAGTGGAAGCCATCTTAATGCCTGATTTGATCAGATGTTCGAAGATGAGATGGAAGACCCCTGGGTGGAGAGTGGAGATGGAGAAGGAGAGTGAGGAATCTGTAGTGGGAGTAGATGTTGCAGGGGGGATCCAGGGCTGCTCTGAGAGGCAGAGGGCGATGGCGGGGATATGCCTGGCCGCCGCCACAGATGGGCCAAGGCCTTTGATGAGGAGGCAGTACAGGAAAGAACTGAAATTATCCTGCGCTAGCCGTGGTGAAGATTGTTGTGGTGCTGCTGCAGATGAGTCCTTTTGCTGGAGGTTGGTGGAGGTGATCGTGGAGCAGGCTGGAGTTGAATCCTTTGCTGGTGGTGGTGGAGCGGACTGCTAATAAATCCTTTTGGTGGAGGCTGTGGTTGTGGTGCTGCTGATGTTGAAACATTGGCTCGGTCTCTGGTTTGATGGAGCAGGAATTCTTCTCTCATTCCTCTCTTCTCTAACTATCTGCTCAGGACCCTGTCCAGGCCCAGCCTGTCCAGGTCCAGTCCAATGCCTCAGAGCGTGGAGCAGGTTCTCTGTCAGCACCCTCACTCCACCTCTACAGAGGTGTGGGCCATTTCTCTTAAACAGATTCACAGGCTGGTTTAGACCTGGTTTATTTTCCTCATGTACTTCTCTGCTCTGATGGAGACAGCTGTGGTGAAGTGTCTTGCTCAAGGACACGAGGTCACGAGGACAAGAGGACACAAGGTCACGAGGACATGAGGTCATAAGGACACGAGGACATGAGGACACAAGGACATGAGGTCACGAGGACATGAGGACACGAGGTCATGAGGTCATGAGGTCACGAGGACACGAGGACAAGGTCATGAGGACACGAGGTCACGAGGACATGAGGACAAGAGGTCATGAGGACACGAGGTCACGAGGACTTAAGGTCAGAAGGACACAAGGTCACGAGGACAAGAGGTCAGAAGGACAAGAGGTCACGAGGACAAGAGGTCAGAAGGACAAGAGGTCAGAAGGACAAGAGGTCAAGAGGACAAGGGGTCACGAGGACACAAGGTCACAAGGACAAGAGGTCAGAAGGACAAGAGGTCAAGAGGACAAGAGGTCACGGGGTCACGAGGACACAAGGTCACAAGGACAAGAGGTCAGAAGGACACGAGGTCACGAGGACACGAGGTCACGAGGACACGAGGTCACGAGGTCACGAGGACACGAGGTCACGAGGTCACGAGGACACGAGGACAAGAGGACAAGAGGACACGAGGTCATGAGGTCGCGAGGACACGAGGTCATGAGGACACAAGGTCAGAAGGACACAAGGTCACGAGGACAAGAGGTCAGAAGGTCAAGAGGACAAGAGGTCACGGGGTCACGAGGATGTTGCGCACCTTGAAAAACAGTTCTTAATGAGTTGTTCTGAATGATGTTCAAAGGACACATCTCCATCAAGCGTCACTCCAAGAGTTCTGGTTGGAGCTTCTGCAGAAGAGCTCAGGTCGCCTGCTGCGTGGAGACGGACTCTGAGGGTCTGGCCCAGAGGGACGACATATAAAAGAAAGAGGAGTGGGTCGAGGACAGAGCCCTGAGGGACTCCACACAGCAGCAGGTGTGTGACACTGGACCTGGCATCTGGAGAGGACACGCCCCCTCTGCCCCATCCAAATTGAGTAGTGGCCGCTCCGTTGTACTGCAGCTTCGCGGCCCAGACCATTCAAAGCTTTGGGCCTGTAAAATGACCCACAGCTCAATTCTTTTCAGTCTAAAAGTCAAATAGAAGGAATTTCATTCTTTCACCGTTTCTAAAATCCGGTCACGGTGAACGGTGAACGGTAATCTGCTGTCGGCATGCTAGCTTCCATCGCACAAAGCATCATGGGAAACGGCCCAGAGCTCGCTCCACAACTAGGAAGTGACATGCGCCAATGAGCACGCTGCATTGACTTGAATGGGCCGCCCTCTTGTCCCCCCGGGGCTTGGCCGGACCCCACAGCCTGTTTATCAGGACGCCATGATCAACTGTCAAACGCCGAGGACAGATCCAGCAGGACTAGGACACTCCCCCAAGTCAGCAGACGTCATGATGTCACGAGACACTGTGTGGCGTTTCCCAAACCCCGACGGGTTCTCGAGGAACTGTTTAGACCACTTTTTCCACACTTTCAGCCGTAAAAGGGAGTTTGGATTTTGGCCCAAAGTTTGTAAATTCAGATTGGACACGAGGTGACCCATGTGTCAAGACAACCAGAAGGTCATGTAGGAGAACATCAGAGGAGCTGGAAGAAGGTTTCCTTTTAGCCAATAGAGATGTAATGTCGTCCAATGAAACCACTTGTGGGAGGGAAGTTTGTCATGACAACCACGAGGGGTTACCCCTAACCCTTTGCTGAGCACCGGAGCAGCAGAGCCAGCAGGGGGCACAATGGAACTAATGGTATCAAAGGGCAAAGAGGATTTTTCTTTTTGGAGACTTTAATTCGAAAACATGTCCGATCGTTCCTCATCTGTCCAAGTGTTTATGGAGAACATCAGGTCCTGAAGGTCTGTGAACCTCCAGTTTAGAGGTTTCCATTGGACCAGGGACCAGAGCGCTTATTGAGGACATCTACATCGTCAGTTAGAGAACAGGGATCAGCTGTGGTTTCCATGACGATTCATAATAATGTGACATTTGACACTGAAACTGCAAACTTTCATCTGCTTAAACTGTTTTTGTTTTGTGCAGCACCAGGTGGCCAAAGAGTATCACGATCGAGGGCCTCGCATCAACCTGACCTTCAGAACCATCCACCCGGAGCCTCGGGGGCC
>BJKM01000954.1:39571-145209 GCA_015082035.1 Chaenogobius annularis | reverse complement strand
AACCCGAGCAGTGTTCAGTTATTGGCTTCTGTGCTAGTCACGGACTGTCCATAACGAACACCATGTTCAAGCACAAGGGGGTCCACCAGTGCACGTGGCACAGGAACCCTAGGCGGAGGTCAATGATCGACTTTGTTGTCGTGTCATCTGACTCCGGCCACGTGTCTTGGACACTCGGGTAAGAGAGGGGCGGAGCTGTCAACCGATACCACCTGGTGGTGAGTTGGATCCGCTGGCGGCGGAGGAAGCGGACAGACTTGGCAGGCCCAAGCGTATTGTGAGGGTCTGTTGGGAACGTCTTGCGGAGCCCGCTGTCAGTGGGGTCTTCAATTCAACCTCGGGAGAGCTTCTCCAATCCGGGGGAGGCTGGGGACATTGAGTCCGAGTGGACCATGTTCTCGACTCCATTGTCAATGCGGCTGCTCGAGCTGTGGTCGCAAGTCTCAGGTGCCTGTCGCGGCGGCAACCCCTGAACCCAGTGGTGGACACGGAAGTAAGGGATGGAAGGGAAGAAGAGGACCATCAGGCTTGGCTTGTGGGACCTAAGAAGTTGACGGGTACCGGCGGCCGGCGTCGTCGCAGAGGCACCCCTCTGGGAGGAGTTGGGGAGGCCCTGGAGGAGGACTATCGGTCGCCCAAAGAAATTCTGCAAACGTCCGCGCCTCAGAGGGGGAAGAGTGTTCCACCAGCACAGTTACGGTGCGGGTGGGACCTGCTGACCTGATGGATGTCGTCGGGCGGTGGAAGGATACTTTAGGACCTCCTAAATATAATAATGTAATATATAATGTATAATGTATAATATATAATATATAACATATAACAATAATTAATAACAATATATAGATATATAACATAACATATATAACATCACATATATATATATATAGATATATAGACCTGGTTTAGTCCTGGTTTCGTCCTTGTTTAGTCAAGGTTTAGACCCGGTTTAGACCCGGTTGAGTCCTGGTTTAGACCCGGTGTAAATGTTGTGCTTAAAGTGAATGAACTGTAAAGGAAAATGCAGAATTCTCCCTCTTTTTGGAAGATAAAACGTACGTTCTCACATTTCCAGAGCTCTTCCACGCTCAAAAACGTGAAGATGATATCAAAAAACAAAGTGGATAGTGCAGCACCAGAGGGGGGCGCTCACAGCAGAGGCATCTGAGGGCTAAATGTGGAGATCAGGTGTGTGGGAACTGGATGATGAATACGAGGAGGAGGAGGAGGAGGAGGGAGGAGAGGAGGAGGAGGAGGAGGAGGAGAGAGGGCAGGAGGAGGAGGAGGAGAGAGGGAGGAGGAGGGAGGAGGAGGAGGAGAGGAGGAGGAGGAGGAAGGAGGGGGGAGGAGCAGGAGGAGCAGGAGGAGGAGGAGCAGGAGGAGAGGAGAGGGGAGAGGAGGAGAGGAGGAGGAGGGCAGGAGGAGGGAGCGGAGGAGGAGGAGGAGGAGCAGGAGGGAGCAGGAGGAAGAGAGGAGAGAGCAGGAGAGAGGGGGAGAGAGGCAGAGGAGGAGGAGGAGGAGGAGGAGGGAAGGAGGGGAGGAGGAGGAGGAGAGCCAGGAGCAGCGCAGTGCTTTGGAGGAGGAGTATCCAGTACTCTGAGGACTGGGCCCAGGAGCAGGGGAGACGTTCGGGGCCCCTCGTTAGGAAGGGACTTCCCCCCATGTGTTTATGCCGTGTTTGTCTCCTTTATGGGATCCCAGTGAGCATCGGCTGTGTGTGCTGAGACCAGCCCACCAGTCACCACCCAGCCGCACCAGCCCCGCCAGCCGCACCAGCCCCGCAGCCGCACCAGCCCCGCAGCCGCACCAGCCAGCCGCACCAGCCCGCCAGCCCACACCACACCGCACCAGCACCACCCGCACCAGCCGCACCAGCCGCACCACCCGCACGCTCACACACCACACACACACACACACTCACAGACACACTCACCACACTCACACACTCTCACGCACACACTCTCTCACACGCACACACGCGTGCACACTACCACACACACACACTCACACCACACACACACACACACCACTCACACACACACACTCACACACACACACACACCACACTCACACAACCACCAAACACTCACTCACTCACTCACTCTCACAACACACACACACACACACTCACACACAACACTCACACACACACTCACACACTCACACACACTCACACACACACTCACACACACACTCACACACACACACACACACACACACACACACACACACACACACACACACACACACACTCACACACACACACTCACTCACACACACCCACACACCACACACACACACACACACACACACTCACACACACACACACACACACACACACACTCTCACACACACACTCACTCACACACACACACACACACACACACACACACACACACACACACACACACACACACACACACACACACACACACACACACACACACTCACACACACACACACACACACACACACACAGACACACACACACACACACACACACACACACACACACTCACACACACCACACACTCACACACACACACACACACACCATACACACTCACACACAACACACACACACACACACACACACACACACAGTGAAATCGAACCCTGAGTTTGGATCTCAGTCACATTCTGTTTTTGTCGAGACATTTTCAATGACACAACTTTATTTATAGACCAAAGTAAACAGGACACACAACAGGCCCTAAAGTCTCAGTCTTAGGTCCCTGGTCTGGTCCGTGTCCTGGATCCAAACCGGTCTGCCTCTTTCAGTCTCCAAAACACGACAATAAAGTTAAAGAGAGGTTAAAACACAGGTCTGGACCTGGGTCTGGACCTGGGTCTGCATCTGGGCCTGGGTCGACCTGGACCTGGGTCTGGACCTGGGTCTGCGTCTGGGTCTGGGCCTGGGTCTGGGCCTGGGTCGACCTGGACCTGGGTCTGGTCCTGGACCTGGACCTGGACCTGGGTCTGGACCAGGGTCCGGACCAGGGTCTGGACCTGGGTCCGGACCATATAAACAAAAACAAATCAAACTAAAAATATCCGTCACAAACGTTTCTCTGCTGAACACGAGTCATTTCCAGTAAAACTCTGATCTGGAGTCTGATTGGACCAGCGCCGTGGCGAGGGCGGGGCTTAGAGAGGCTGCTGATATAAAAGAACAGACACAGAGAGAGAGAGACAGAGAGAGAGAGGATTTAGAGCCATTTTAAAGTTTGTGATTTGTGACGCTTTCGGAACATTTTCCATCTTTTCCACGATCTTGAAGAACATCTTTGGCTCTGAAGAAAGTGACTTTGTTTTTCCCTGTGAGAACAGTTCCACAAAGATCCTCCCAAAAGGAGCAGCTCCTGTTTCTCTAGTGGATTCTGATGTTTCCCAGAGTTTTGAAGAAAGGACGTCACAGGTGAAAGGTCAGACACGAGTTTAAAGTGTGTTCTAAAGATGAACTCTTCACCTTCGTGCTTCGCTTCAGCTTCAAAGGTCATGTTTGGTTGTAGTTTCAAAAGTACTTCTTGGACGAAGCTCGGGCGTTTTGGAAAGTATTTTCAGTATTTGTGATTTTAAATACACAGTGGAGTTTAAAAACAAATAAAGTGTTCAAAATAATGACAATATTATAAATATTTGGTGTTCAGTTTGTTCTTGTAACGCCGTCGAGGGCGTTCTCAGGAGGAGATCAGGTTCTTCAGATGAAGAACCTCTCGTCTGAAGCGAGAGATTCAATCTGAGTTTGGAACGAACATGAATGAATCAGGGTTCTATGGCTGAAGCTTTCTGAGTGAAGGTTCAAACGAAGGTTCAAACGAAGGTTCAAACGTCAAAAACAGGAAAGTATTCTTTTCTGTCAAAGTGACAGTTCAGAGCAGTGTTCAGTTCAGAGCGGCGTTCAGTTCAGAGCGGCGTTCAGTTCAGAGCGGCGTTCAGAGCGCGTCAGAGCAAAAAAATAAAAAAAAAAAATAAAAAAACAACCGGCGTTCAGGAGCGGCGTTCGAGCAGTGTTTCAGAGCATGTTCAGTTCAAGCAGTGTTCAGAGCGGCGTTCAGTTCAGAGCGGCGTTCAGTTCAGAGCGGCGTTCAGAGCGGCGTTCAGTTCAGAGCAGTGTCCAGAGAGGCGTTCAGAGTGTGGCAGAGTGGTTTAAGCCTCGGTCACACTTACAGTCGGACCTGGAACAGTGAGGTGTGAAAAGGTTTTGGATGTTTTGTGATTGCTTGTGTTTTTATGGCCACAACCAACGAAACACTCCAAATGTACACCAGCCGTGAGCCTCTCCACAAACCTGACTCGTACTTGTCCTGGAGAAGCCTCCTGCTGTTGGCTGTAATGTTCCACAGTATGGCATTAAACTGACCTGTCTCCGTGGAAACATGACTTTACATCTCTGGAAGTTACACTCTGGCTTTAAGTACAGTAATTGTACTTTTAGAGTAAAAAGTAAAAGTAATTCACACAGATTTTGAGAATGATTAAAGCGTCAGAGGCTCAGAGAGGAAAGAGTAGTTTTACTCTTTTGTCCAGTACTTTTACTTTACTTTCGACTACTGGCTTTGGACCGGCTCCATCAGAGGGCGTGGCCACACTTTTATTCACAATCATTTCAGACACTTTTGTCTGGTGCAATAAGTCAAACTAAACTCCTAATATACTGCTTCAGCCAATCAGATTTCAGCCTGAACGTCCTGTTTAGCATGTGAGCATGTTAGCATACTAGCATGTTAGCATGTGAGCATATTAGCATATTAGTATTTGCGCATGTTAGCATGTGAGCATATTAGCATGTGAGCATGTTAGGATGTTAGCATATTAGCATATTAGCATATTAGCATATTAGCATGTGAGCATGTTAGCATATTAGAATGTTAGCATGTTAGCGTATTAGTATGTGCGCATGTTAGCATGTGAGTATATTGACCTTCTGACCTGCTGACCTTCTGACCTTCCGACCTTCCGACCTTCTGACCTTCTGACATTCTGACCTTCTGACCTTCTGACCTTCTGACCTTCTCTTTCATCTCCAGAGCTGTTCGTTCCTGGACCAGTCCAAATGGCCACGGCCGGCGCTCACCGGATGCTGGAGGAGTTTCCTCAGCAGCTGCCGGTGCCTAAAGCGCCCCCCAGAGGAAAGAGCAGGTTGCGGCGTCCTCGTGAAGCGCGGTTTAAGACACAGCCCGTGACCTTCGCCGAGATCGCCGAGGTCGAGGAGGAAGGAGCCAACGCCGTGGACGAAGAACGAGCCAAACGGTCGTTCCTTCAGAGCCTGGAGAACCTGAGGCGGAGCACGCAGAACCTGTGCCACGCCCCCGGAGCTCACGGACACGCCCCCGCGGCTCACGTGCACGCTCCCGGACACGTGTACTGCTCCGTGCAGCACCGAGGAACGCAGACCTGCAACATGGACTCCAGCGACTCAGACTCCACGCAGTGAGGAGGACGTGTTCGTGTTTGACCTGAAGGGGGCAGTGTCGCTGGCCTGGGTCACGACGCATTGATCTGTGTCGCTCTGATCGAGATGGGAGTGGTCAGAGAAATACTAGACACTGATTGGTCGAAGTGTCACAAGAGCAGAAAAGTCTTTGGGAGCACGTTTCCTAAAACCGTCGCCATGTTTGTTTTGGGCATTTCACCTTTGGCTCCGCCCAAACCACAAAGCTGCGCTGTGATTGGGCCTCAGCTCAAATATCTCAAGAATTCATCTTGAGTCCAAGGAATGTTCTGAGTCTGCGTTTCTTCTGCAACAGACACTTTCACACTCCTCCAGCCAGGACCTGGACCTGGACCTGGACCTGGACCAGGACCAGGACCTGGACCTGGACCAGGACCAGGACCAGGACCTGGACCAGGTACGCCTGGACCTGGACCAGGACCGACCTGGACCTGGACCAGGACCTGACCAGGACCTGGACCTGACCAGGACCTGGACCTGGACCTGGACCAGGACCTGGACCAGGGCCAGGCGCAGGACCAGGACCAGGACCTGACCTGGACCTGGACCAGGACCTGGACCTGGACCAGAACTGGACCTGGACCAGGACCTGGACCAGGACCAGACCAGGACCTGGACCAGTACCTGGACCTGGACCAGGACCTGGACCAGGACAAGGACCATGGACCTGGACCAGGACCAGGACCTGGCCAGTACCTGGACCTGGACCAGGACCTGGACCTGGACAGACCTGGGACCAGCAGGACCAGACCAGGAAGAGGGCCAGGGCAGGCCAGGGCCAGGACCAGGACCAGATCTGGACCTGGTCCCAGTCCCAGTATTACTCTTGTTTGTAGACTTTAGGTTCGACGCGTCTCTCGTTCAAGACCAAATCTTTGATGATCTAGTTCTTAGTTCTAAAACGTTTTAAAAGTGGATGGAAATGTTCAAACGTCACGAGTCATCAAAGTTGAGAATGGTTTTAGATTTTAGATCCAGACCAGTTCTCAGACAGAAACAGCGCCTCTGCTGGACACAGATCACCTGTTATTTATTCTAAAATGAAAAACTTTTTACGACGGACTTGAAATAAATGTTTGAAATATTCTCTTGACTTCCTTTGATCTTCTTCTTTGGCCCTAAATACTTTCACCACAACATGAAACATGCAAATACTAGAAGCTGAAACTGTAAGATCTTTAATCCTGAAGAGCTTCTGCTTAAAAACACGTACAGTACTTCTGAGGTCAGCTGAGCTCACCTGAGGTCACCTGAAGGTCAGCTGAGGTCACCTGAGGTCAGCTGAGGTTACCTGAGGTCATCTGAGGTCACATGAAGTTAGCCTGAGGTCAGCTGAAGTTACCTGAGGTCAGCTGAGGTTACCTGAGGTCATCTGAGGTCATCTGAGGTCACCTTGAAGTCATCTGAGGTCAGCTGAGTTCCACCTGAGGTAACCTGAGGTCATCTGAGGTCACATGAAAGTTACCTGAGGTTACCTGAGGTCATCTGAGTTCAGCTGAGGTCACCTGAAGTTACCTGAGGTTCACCTGAAGTTACCTGAGGTAACCTGAGGTCAGCTGAGGTCATCTGAGGTCACCTGAAATTACCTGGGGTCACCTGAAGTTACCTGAGTTACCTGAGGTCATCTGAGGTCATCTGAGGTGCATCTGAAGTTACCTGAGGTTACCTGAGGTCATCTGAGGTTCAGCTGAGGTTACCTGAGGTCATCTGAGGTCACATTGAAGTTACCTGAGGTCAGCTGAAGTTACCTGAGGTCAGCTGAGGTTACCTGAGGTCATCTGAGGTCATCTGAGGTCACCTGAAGTCATCTGAGGTCAGCTGAGTTCACCTGAGGTAAACCTGAGGTCACATGAAGTTTACCTGAGGTTACCTGAGGGCATCTGAGTTCAGCTGAGGTCACCTGAAGTTACCTGAGGTCACCTGAAGTTACCTGAGGTAACCTGAGGTCAGCTGAGGTCATCTGAGTGCACCCTGAAGTTACCTGGGTCACCTGAAGTTACCTGAGGTTACCTGAGGTCATCTGAGGTCATTCTGAAGTTACCTGAGGTTACCTGAGGTCATCTGAGGTCAGCTGAGGTCACTGAGGTCACCTGAATTACCTGAGGTCACCTGAAGTTACCTGAGGTCAGGTGAAGGTTACCTGAGGTCATCTGAGGTCACCTGAGGTTAGCTGAGGTCACCTGAGGTCAGCTGAGGTTAGCTGAGGTCACCTGAAGTCACCTAAGGTTACCTGAGGTCAGCTGAGGTCATCTGAGGTCAGCTGAGGTCAGCTGAGGTCACCTGAGGTCAGCGGAGGTCACCTGAGGTCAGCTGAGGTCAGCTGAGGTCACCTGAGGTCACTTGAGGTCAGCATTGTGTAGGCGTTTTCAGACGTTAATCATGACAGACTTTACTGATGTTTGTGTGAAGAACTCCACTCCCTGAACCGACACCTTAACGTGGTGGAGGGGTTTGAGCGCCCGAATGATCTCAGGAGCTATGTTAGTCCGGGGCTTCAAGCCCCTGGAAGGGTCTCCCAAGGCAAACAGGTCCTGGGGGACGGGTTCAGACAAAGATCGGTTCACAAAGCCCCCTATGATGAAAAAAAAAACAAGGCCAGTTACGTTGCCCGGACTGGCGTTACCGGGCCCCACCCTGGAGCCAGGCCTGGGGTGGGTGCTTGACGGCGAGCGCCTGGTGGCCGGGCCTTTCCCCACGGGGCCCGGCCGGGGTGCAGCCCGAATGAGTGACTTGGGGTCGTCCTCCCGTGGACCCACCACCTGCAGGAGGATCCGTAAGGGGCTGGTGCAGAGGGATCTGGGCGGCAGTCCACGGCAGGGGCCTCGACGACCGGATCCCCGGACACAGAGACTAACTCTGGGGACATGGAACGTCCCCTCGCTGGGGGGGAAAGAGCCTGAGCTTGAGCGGGAGTTCGGTTCCGACTAGATATAGTCGGCCTCACCTCCACGCACAGTTTGGGCATTGGAACCCATCCTCTCGAGAGGGGCTGGACGCTCCACTTCCCTGGTGTTGCCTGCGGGGGAGGCGGCGGGCTGGTGTGGGTTTGCTTATTGCCCCACAGCTCAGCCGCCATGTGTTGGAGTTGTACCCAGTGAACGAGAGGCTCGTCCGGGGACTCCGTTGTTCTACTGGAGGACATTCAACACTCACGTGGGCAACGACAGTGACACCTGGAGAGGGTGATTGGGAAGAACGGCCCCCCCGATCTGAACCCGAGCAGTGTTCAGTTATTGGACTTCTGTGCTAGTCACGGACTGTCCATAACGAACACCATGTTCAAGCACAAGGGGGTCCACCAGTGCACGTGGCACCAGGACACCCTAGGACCGGAGGTCAATGATCGACTTTGTTGTCGTGTCATCTGACCTCCGGACACGTGTCTTGGACACTCGGGTAAAGAGAGGGGCGGAGCTGTCAACCGATCACCACCTGGTGGTGAGTTGGATCTGCTGGCGGCGGAGGAAGAACCGGACAGACTTGGCAGGCCCAAGCGTATTGTGAGGGTCTGTTGGGAACGTCTTGCGGAGCCCGCTGTCAGTGGGTCTTCAATTCACACCTCCGGGAGAGCTTCTCCCAAGATCCCGGGGAGGCTGGGGACATTGAGTCCGAGTGGACCACGTTCTCGACCTCCATTGTCAATGCGGCTGCTCGGAGCTGTGGTCGCAAGGTCTCAGGTGCCTGTCGCGGCGGCAACCCCTGAACCCGGTGGTGGACACCGGAAGTAAGGGATGGAAGGTGGAAGAAGGAGGACCATCAGGCCTCTTTGGCTTGTGGGACCTAAGACAGTTGACGGGTATCGGCGGGCCAGGCGTGCCGCAGCTCGTGCTGTCGCAGAGGCAAAAACCCGGGTCTGGGAGGAGTTCGGGGAGGCCCTGGAGGAGGACTATCGGTCGGCCCCAAAGAAATTCTGGCAAACCGTCCGGCGCCTCAGGAGGGGGAAGCAGTGTTCCACCAACACCGTTTACGGTGCGGGTGGGGACCTGCTGACCTCGACTGGGGATGTCGTCGGGCGGTGTGAAGGAGTACTTTGAGGACCTCCTAAATCCCACTGTCACGTCTTCTGAAGAGGAAGTAGAGACTGAGGACTCGGAGGCGACTCATCCATCACCCAAGCCGAAGTCACTGAGGTTGTTGGCAAACTCCTCGGTGGCAGAGCTCCGGGGGTGGTATGAGATACGCCCGAGTACCTAAAGTCTCTGGATGTTGCAGGACTGTCTTGGTTGACACGCCTCTGCAACATCGCGTGGCGGTCGGGGTCGGTGCCTCTGGACTGGCAGACCGGGGGTGTGGGTCCCTCTGTTCAAGAAGGGGGACCGGAGGGTGTGCTCCAACTATAGAGGGATCTCACTCCTCAGACCCTGGTAAGGTCTATTCCAGGGTACTGGAGAGGAGAATCCGACCGATAGTCGAACCTCTGATTCAGGAGGAGCAGAGTGGTTCTGGTCCTGGTCGTGGAACACTGGACCAGCTCTATACTCTCCATCGGGGGCTCGAGGGTTCATGGGAGTTTGCCCAACCAGTCCACATGTGCTTTGTGATCTGGAGAAGGCTTTCGACCGTGTCCCACGGGGTGCCCTTTGGGGGGTGCTGCGGGAGTATGGGTCCGGGGCCCTTTGCTCAGGGTGTCCGGTCCCTGTATGACCAGAGGGGGGAGCTGTGTTCATTGCCGGCAGTAAGTCAGACCTGTTCCCAGTGCGTGTGGGACTCCTCAGGGCTGCCCTTTGTCACCGGTTCTGTTCATTGTTTTTATGGACAGAATTTCTAGGCGCAGTCAGGGGTCTGAGGGGGTCCGGTTTGGGGAACACAGCAATCTCATCTCTGCTGTTTGTAGATGATGTTGTCCTGATGGCTCCATCAAACCTGGACCTGCAACATGCACTGGGACGGTTTGAGCCGAGTGCCCTGAGTCAGGACTAAACATGGACCGGCCTCCTGCTGGTGCCAGAGTCAGGACTAAACATGGAACGGCCTCCTGCTGGTGCCCAGAGTCAGGATTAAACCTAGACCGGTCCCTGCTGGTGCCAGAGTCAGGATGAACACGGACCGGCCTCCTGCTGGTGCCAGAGTCAGGAAAAACATGGACCGGCCTCCTGCTGGTGCCAGTCAGGACTAAACATTGACCGGCCTCCTGCTGGTGCCAGAGTCTGGACTAAACATGGACCGCCTCCTGCTGTGTGCCAGAGTCAGGACTAGACACGGACCGGCCTCCTGCTGGTGCCAGAGTCAGGACTAAACACGGACCGGCCTCCTGCTGGTGCCAGAGTCAGGACTAAACACCGGACCGGCCTCCTGCTGGTGCAGAGTCAGGACTAAACATGACCGGCTCCCTTGCTGGTGCACAGAGTCAGGACTAAACCTGGACCGGCCTCCTCTTGGTGCCAGAGTCTCGGCTAAACCTTGGACCGGCCTCCTGCTGGTGCCAGAGTCAGGACTAAACATGGACCGGCCTCCTGCTGGTGCCAGAGTCAGGACTAAAACATGGACCGCCTCTGCTGGTGCCAGAGTCAGGACTAAACATGGACCGGCCTCCTGCTGTGCCAGAGTCAGGACTAAACTGGACCGGCCGTCTGCGTGCCAGAGTAAGGACTAACACGTGGACCGCCTCCTGCTGGTGCCAGAGTCAGGACTAAACGTGACCGGCCTCCTGCTGGTGCCAGAGTCAGGACTAAACGTGGACCGGCCTCCTGCTGGTGCCAGAGTCAGGACAAACGTGGACTGGCCTCCTGCTGGTGCCAGAGTCAAGACTAAACCTGGACCGGCCTCCTGCTGGTGCCAGTCAGGACTAAACCTGGACCGGCCTCCTGCTGGTGCCAGAGTCAGGACTAAACCTGGACCGGCCTCCTGCTGGTGCCAGAGTCAGGACTAAACATGGACCGGCCTCCTGCTGGTGCCAGAGTCAGGACTAAACATGGACCGGCCTCCTGCTGGTGCCAGAGTCAGGACTAAACATGGACCGGCCTCCTGCTGGTGCCAGAGTCAGGACTAAACATGGACCGGCCTCCTGCTGGTGCCAGAGTCAAGGACTAAACCTGGACCGGCCTCCTGCTGGTGCCAGAGTCAGGACTAAACCTGGACCGGCCTCCTGCTGGTGCCAGAGTCAGGACTAAACCTGGACCGGCCTCCTGCTGGTGCCAGAGTCAGGACTGAACCTGGACCGGCCTCCTGCTGGTGCCAGAGTCAGGACTAAACATGGACCGGACTCCTGCTGGTGCCAGAGTCAGGACTAAACATGGACCGGCTCCTGCTGGTCCCAGAGTCAGGACTAAACCTGGACCGGCCTCCTGCTGGTGCCAGAGTCAGGATAAACATGGACCGGCCTCCTTGTGGTGCCAGAGTCAGGACTGAACATGGACCGGCCTCCTCTGCTGGTGCCAGAGTCAGGACTGAACCTGGACCGGCCTCCTGCGTGTGCCAGAGTCAGGACTAAACCTGGACCGGCCTCCTTGCTTGTGCCAGAGTCAGGACTAAACATGGGGAATCTTCAGTTTTATTCACCTAAAACCTGGAACAGTCTTCTGGAGGATGTGAGACCGGTTCTACTCTGGCATTGTTCAAATCTAAGATAAAACCGGTTTTGTTTGGCTGTGACTGAGACTGAAATGATCTTATTTGCACTCTTTTCTTTTATGTCTTAAACTGTTCTGTCACGTCTTTTGTGTAGGAAGTGTGCTCTCCAAAGGAACTTGCCTCTTTATCCACAGCTCATTTATTTGTACTCTACATTTGGCTCGACACATTCCCACGCTCTTTATCTCGTATAAATCTCCTTCTTTAGTTCATTCATTGAAGCGAATTAAGAGTTTTTAAAAGTTAAATCTCGTTGCCGTTTTTGTTGTCGCGTTTTACAGGCCACGTGGTTTGGACTGACAGCTCCCTCAGCCAATGGGAAGTTACCATTCAACCTCGAGCCTTCAACGTTCCACCAATCGCACTCTTGTTTCGGACGTTTGCAGCCAATCACAACGCGTAGGCGGGGCTTTGGTCAAGAAGCGCGAAGTGTCAAGTGAGGAGAAAATGGCGTCCGAGGAGCGAGTGTAGTTACGACTTAAACAGTGCAAAAAGAAGTTAGCGATTGTCGCGTGACTGTGGCGTCCCGCGGGGTCAGTGCGCCCCCGCAATGTGAGCGTCCAGGGAATACGAGCAGTCTGATGTGCGTGGCGTGTCTTTCATGGTCGGTTTCCCTCACTTCGGAGCGGTTCTCGGGGTCTTTCTCGGCGCTAGCATGTAGCCTTTAGCTCGGAGCTCGTTTTCTTACATTTCTGATGTAAAACTCGTGCGCATCTCGTCCTGCGCGTGGGACTTGACATGGCTCTGCACAACCTGGTGTTCGTGGTGGACGTGGACGTGGACGTGGACGTGGACTGTGGCGAGCAGGCGAAAGAGGAGCTGACGCGGAGGAATGGCGTTTTGAAGAGGGGAACGCTCCAGATCCTGCTGCATCTCGGATACAGGTCAAACATGCACACGATGTTTCCAAGTGTGTTCGTGTCTAATATCTGTGATGAAGATCATAGAAACTGCACTCATTTATTTATTTAGTTGATGTATATTCCAAATGTGATTTAAAGGGACAGACCTAAACATGAAGCTGGGCCTTTTTAAAAACATCACCATTGTTACACTTGGATCATGCAGAGAAAGTGACCTAAAGTCAATGTTTAACTGAACTGTACATTTTCCTGCATTATGTTTTATGAGGGCCTGAGAAATGGTGATTTATGTTGTAATAGTTTGAGTTAACATTTGAGAGACTGAAATCTAAACTTAAACTACAGCGAAGGTCGAAACAACAGGATGTTTAGTCTAATTGCAGTCTTTGTGATTATAATCAATAATCGCATTCTTACCGTTTCCTTCGGAGAATATTTATGAATAAAGTGTATTTTTACCATTTTAATTACACTTTTTGTGTTGTGTTTTAGAGTCTGTGTGGTCCAGTCAACAATTATGATGATCGAAATGCAACTGTCTAACTGATTTCATGTGTATTTTGTAGATTGTTTTAATGATTTTACAGCCGAACTTGCCTTTCGTTGATGAGAAGTTCCTCCTTAACGGCTAACGTTTATTCCTGCAGATATGGCTTTGACAAAGTGCGCTGGGGCTACAAGTTCTTCGGCTCGCGCTCTGGTCGCAGCGCCGCTCTGATGTCCAGAGGCTCCGACTTCAAGGAGCTGCGTCACAAAACCTTTGAGGATTTTGAGCTGGAGTTGGATTCTAAGTTTGAGCTGCCGCCTCAGAGAAAAGCCCCGAGGAGCCCGGCCACGTGTGTCCAGAACGCAGTGAAGGAAACGCTGCTGGACTTTCAGTGGGACCGGCCCGACATCACGTCCCCGACCAAGCCCCGCGTCGGAGCCAGGCGAGCGGGCGGAGGCGGCCGCAGCTCCGCCTCGCACGTGGAGGACGGAGCCAGGGACGGGAGGAACCTGCTGTTGGTGCTGTCCCGGTGCCCGCGCTCCTGGGCTCAGATGGAGCAGTACCTGTCGCCAGCAGCAGGAGGCACTGTCCCAGACGTGTCGGAGACGGTTTTGTCCTGTGGTCTGCAGGAGATGATGAGGCAGAGGCGGGTCACGCTGCACTGGGTGGACACGGCGGCACACGAGCAGGTGAGCAGGGGAGGAGGGGCTACGGACGGGTCAGGTGGATCCGGGCGGGTCCAGTCCATACAGCTGTAGTCCACAAAAGTCGCAGACTGGGGACTGACGTCGCGGAGACTGACGTCGCGGAGACTGACGTCGCGGAGACTGACGTCGCGGAGACTGACGTCGCGGAGACTGACGTCGCGGAGACTGACGTCGCGGAGACTGACGTCGCGGAGGGACGGCGGAGACTCGGGGACTGACGCGGAACTGATGCGAACTGGGAGCGAGACGGAGATGAGGAGACATAACACGTTAGCCTGGCGTCTGTTGTTTTCACCTTGTCGACCCCGGCTCTGTCACAAATGCATTTTATTAAGATTTATTATTCCAGTTCAGTAAAGTTCAGCCCAACATTTTATTCAAACATTGAACATATATAAAAGACCAGACTAAAGAAATGACAGG
This sequence comes from Chaenogobius annularis, assembly GCA_015082035.1. Lineage (NCBI taxonomy): Eukaryota > Metazoa > Chordata > Actinopteri > Gobiiformes > Gobiidae > Chaenogobius > Chaenogobius annularis. The sequence goes on along the minus strand of BJKM01000954.1, from coordinate 130,704 downwards.
GAAAAGTGGCGTACAACTAATACTCAGTTCCTTGCTGACATTTTACTAGCTAGTATAGTTAAAGCTAGTATTTTCCTCCTCAAGAGTGGTGTCGCCGTGCGGCATCCACGCGTGGCCGACAGCCTGGCACAGTTCTCTTTCTCCACAGGCGGGCCAGGACTGCGTCCGGTCCGCGCTCTCCTCTCTTGTTGGAGCCTGAATTGACTCTCTGGCTCTGAGCTCAGCCCCTGGTATCTAGCTGTCGGATGCTCTGGGTCTTTATTCTTTACTCTGGCTCCGAGCCCGAGCTACAGACTGTGCTTCCCTCGCACGAGCCGCCGTCATCGTGGCAACAAGTCAGTGAGAGATTCTGCAATCAAGGGCAAACCTGAACCCTAGGACACTCGTTCTAATTCTGGACAATGAATGTGCCAAACTTCTGTAGTACTCCTACGTTTCCTCTGGTTTCAGTCTTGGATTGGGTCCTAAAGTGTCTCAGTCTTAAGTTCTCTGGTCTTGGATCTAAAGTGGACCCTGGGAAAGGGTTCTTATGTTCCCTCCTCCTCCCCCACGTCACAGCGGTCCTGGCTTGTTGGCTCCAGGTGGAGGCTTTAGCTCAGGAGCCCCTCACTCACAAGAGGGAGGCAGCTACCAAGCACAGCCAGATGATTGGCTCACGAGAGAGCTGCAGACTCAGGCCAAAACAGAGAGGCCGAAAACCACCGACAAACCAAAAGAATCATTTGTCTCCAAACTCTGCCTTAGATTCTCCCTACGCCGCTAAAGCGCCGTGTTTCCACTCATGCTAAACTTTATATGTGGAGCCTTAGCCACACAGAGCTCAGCAAAGCACCCTATACCCTAACCCATTTTATTTTTTGTCAGAAGGTGCAGTGAGGCGATGCGTTCTCCAGGTGGACGCAGTGAGCACTCTTCAGAGGCCTTCTTTCTTCTTCTACTAGAGGTCCACGACTGAAGCTGTGATCCAGGACCTCAACCCAGCACCAGAGAGCCGGCGGACCTGTTTAAGTCTGGGTCTGAGGTCTGGGTGGTCCACCACCCAGACCAGGACCTGGACCTGACCCCGGACCGGTTCAGAGAGATTCTCCCAGGAGCTGAAGCACAAACGGCCTCAGAATGGTGAGGGAACGTGTTCTGATGTTTTATCAATCCAGGCAGGCACATGACCGCGACTGCTGACCCTGTGGTTTAGATGTTCTGGTCGTCTTCTGTCAAATGAGGACATTGCTGACCCTGTGGTTTAGATGTTTCTTGGTCTTCTTACTGCATGAGGACTGCTGACCCGTGGTTTGATGTTTCTGGTCTTTCTTCTGCATGAGGACCTGCTGACCTGTGTTTTAGATGTTCTGGTCTTCTTCTGCATGGAGGACTGCTGACCCTGTGGTTTAGATTGTTCGGTCTTCTTCTGCATAGGAACCTGTCTGACCTGAATGGGTTTTAGATGTTCTGGTCTTCTCTGCATGAGCACCTGCTCACCCTGTGCGTTTGTAGCATGTGTCTGGTTCTTCTTCTGCAGACGAGGACCTGCTCTGCCCCCCCTTGACCCCTGTGGGTTTAAATGTTCTAGTCTTCTGCATGATCACTGCTTGACCTTTGTGGTTTCAGATGTTCTGTCCCTTCTTCCTATCTGCATGAGGACTGCTGACCTCTGTGGTTTAAAATGTGTTCTAAAGTCTTCTGCATGATCACCTGCTGACCCTGTGGTTTAGATGTTCTGGTCTTCTGAAGAGGACTGCTGACACCTGGTGGTTTAGATGTTCTGGTTTCTTCTGCATGAGGACTGCGCCCTTAGAGACTTCTGCATGAGCATGCATGACCCTGTGTTTAGATGTTCTGGTCTTTCTGCATGAGGACCTGCTGACCTGTGGTTTAGTGTTCTGGTCTTACTGCATGGGACCTGCTCGACCTGTGGTTTAATGTTTGGTCTTCTGCAATGAGCACTCTGCTCATCTGTGGTTTAGATGTTCTGGTCTTCTTCTGCAGAGGACCTGCTGACCCTGTGGGGTAGAATGTTCTAGTCTTCTGCATAGACACCTGCTGACCCTGTGTTTAGGATGTTCTCGGTCTTTCTTTCTGCAGAGGACCTGCTAGACCCTTGGTTTAAAATGTATCTAAGTCTTCTGCAGATCCACCTGCTGACCCTGTGGTTTAATGTTCTGGTCTTTCTGAACGAGGACCTGCTGACACCTGTGGTTTAGATGTTCTGGTCTTCTTCTGCATGAGGACCTGCTGACCCTGTGGTTTAGATGATCTGGTCGTCTTCTGCAATGAGCACACTGCTGACCCTGTGGTTTAAGTGTTCTGGTCTTCTGCATGAGGACCTGCTGACTTGTGGTTTAGATGTTCTGGCTTTTTCTGCATGAGGACCTGCTGACCCTGTGGTTTAGATGTTATGGTCTTCTGCATGAGGACTGCTGACCCTGTGGTTTAGATGTTCTGGTCTTCTGCATGAGGACCTGCTGACCCTGTGTTTAGATGTTCCTGGTCTTCTGCATGAGGACCTGCTGACCCTGTGGTTTAGATGTTCTGGTCTCTGCATGAGACCTGCTTGACCTGTGGTTGAGATGTTCTGATTCTCTCTTCAGTTTGCTGAGGTTTGGGAGACGGCCTTGCTCGCTACCGTCCTCTGCTCTCCCCTCTCTCTCTCTCCTCGGTCCTGCTCGCCCTGCTCCCCCCTCCCCCCTCTGTGCACGGCCCCCTGGGGACAGAAGCGCTCTGCTGCAAGCTCTGCTGCTGAGCCCGACGAGCACTCACGAGCTGCCCGACGGTGGTGAGCAGCGTCCTGTGGTTGGTCTATCGACGAATCATGGAGCAGGATGAAGAGCAGGAAAGAGAACAGACCCCAGACCAGACCCGGGTCCCGGACTGGGCTCAGCAGGAGCTCAGTCAGGCTGCGTTCAGGGAAGAGGCGAGGATGTGGTCCCAGAGCTGGTTTCCTCAGAGCTGAGAGCAGCGGATGTAGCGGCAACGAACCTCATGGAGAAAGCCATTCCAGGTACAGACACTACTTTTAGACACCTCCGACCTCATGGAGAACATCAAGTAATACACTCTTTTAGACACCTCGACCTTCATGCCGAGAACATCAGGTACAACTACTTTTAGACACCTCCGACTCTCAGGAACATCAGGTACAGCACTCTTTTAGACGACCTCCGACCTCCTGAGAACATCAGATACAAACACTATTTGTGTGTTGCCAGATTGCTCCCATGCAGGCTCTGAGCGGCCCTCTGGAGGCTTGTGAGGCGGAGCAGGAGCTTCTGAAGCGACCTGACGCGAGTTGTACCACGAGCTGGCCACCGGACACAAGAAAGGACAAAAACGTACGAGAATACTGGAGGAGAAATGCATCGAGACTAGATTTTAAGTCAAAGGATTTCCTATATTTCACCAAACAGTTCCTCCTGACTCGCAGTCTCCCTCTGTCTCACTGTAGGTGGCGCTCAGAGAGGAACTCCAGTGAAGCAGAAGATGAAAACCATGAGTCGATCTCTGCACGATGTTGATACGTGGTATCGATTCAACGTCAAAAGCTCAGAAAACTCAGCCGAATTCAGAGCCAAACAACGCAGCCCCAGAAACCAAAGAGAAGTTCTGGAGACACAAGACAAGAACAAGGAGAAACGCATCATCAGTTGAGTCCTCTCAAAGGTCCAGATCTCGTAAATCCAGACTGCCTGCTGTTGCCTTGTCTTGAACCCCGCTTGTACTCTCGTTTACCTTCCGTTGTTCCTCGACCTCTTGATCTGTCATGATTCCTCGCACTTCTCGTTGGAACCTCTCGTTCTTTGTGTTCCTCGGACTTCTCGTCTTGAACCTCTCGTTCTTGTGTTCCTCGGACTTCTCGTCTTGAACCTCTCGTTCTTGTGTTCCTCGGACTTCTCGTCTTGAACCTCTCGTTCTTGTGTTCCTCGGACTTCTCGTCTTAAACCTCTCGTTCTTGTGTTCCTCAGACTTCTCGTCGGAGATGGAGCTGCTGAAGTATCTGAAGGAGACTCACTGTAAAACTTTGTCAGACCAAAGTCAGAGTGTGAGCTCTGGACTTCAGCTGCTTCTTTCTGCATTGAAGGTTTATGCTGGGAAAGATTCTGAGGTCAGACTCTACGACTACTACTATAAATCCCACTAATACTCTGTCACACCTGCCCTGGGGCAAAGTGACTGATCAGTGACAATCAGGTTTCACTGGAGATGATTCCAGTCCCTCATTGTGACAAACAAGGTCTCACTATTTTCATACATGCGGCAGGCGTGTCTCACGCGTGCGGCAGGCGTGCCCCGTGTGAGTTCTCAGGCCCACACATTGACCTTCTGTCCTGGTCCTTCAGGTGCAGCAGCTGGTGCAGACTCACCTGTTGAAGAGCAGTAAGAACATCCGTGTGGAGTTCAGCTCCGACTCAGAGATGAAGATCAGAGAGTGAGTCACCGTTACACAGATCTACCCTTAAAATGTAGACCTCTAATGTCCTGCTCCTCCTCTTGTTCCTCCTCCTCTTCCTCCTGCTCCTCCTCCTGCTCCTGCTTCTCCTCCTGCTCCTCCTCAGGTGTGAGCTGCAGTCGCTGTTGAGGCTGGAAATGTGTCGACTCGACTCTGAGTCTGACACGGAGCAACTGACTGAGGAGGTACGACGGCTCATGAACACGTTCACATGCACCTGCTCATGAGCGCGTTCCACAGGCGCCTGCTCATGAGCGCGTTCCACAGGCGCCTGCTCATGAGCGCGTTCCACAGGCGCCTGCTCATGGGCGCGTTCCACAGACGCCTGCACCGGACAGGCGTCTGTGGGCGCGTTCCACAGACGCGTGCTCATGAGCGCGGTCCACAGGCGCCTGCTCATGGGCGCGTTCCACAGGCGCCTGCTCATGGGCGCGTTCCACAGGCGCCTGCTCATGAGCGCGGTCCACAGGCGCCTGCTCATGAGCGCGGTCCACAGGCGCCTGCTCATGGGCGCGTTCCACAGGCGCCTGCTCATGGGCGCGTTCCACAGGCGCCTGCTCGTGGGCGCGGTCCACAGGCGCCTGCTCATGGGCGCGGCGCCTGCTCATGGGCGCGGTCCACAGGCGCCTGCTCATGGGCGCGGTCCACAGGCGCCTGCTCATGGGCGCGGTCCACAGGCGCCTGCTCATGGGCGCGGTCCACAGGCGCCTGCTCATGGGCGCGGCTCATGGGCGCGTTCCACAGGCGCCTGCTCATGGGCGCGTTCCACATGCATGTCTCAGTTTCTCGGTGCTGTTCCGTTTCAGGTCGCCGAGATGTTGAGGATCATTTCTCTGACCAAAGATCCAGTGTTTCTGACCAGGTTCCTCCAGGACCAGGTTCTCGTTCCTCTGTGAGATCATCACTCTTCACACTTGCTCCAGCATGAAATACTATATTTAGAGGGAAAAGTGAATATTTGAGAAACTTTGAAGACCTTTTTAGAACTGATGGTTTTCATCAATAAAACACTTTATTCTTAAATATTCTCTGTCCAGAAGCTTCAGATTTACACCTTTATTTAAAATGTGTTCAATAGAAATAATCATTTGATGTCCAACACTAAGATAATGGTCAGTTGGTGTAAAGGAGGAGCTTGGGGGGGTCTTCATTAGGGTCTTTCCGTGGGTGAGTTCACTCCCATCATGCACTGGGCCAGGTTTAAGGCGAATCCTGTGAATACAGTCCAAACGGAAAAGATGGAAAATATGTGAAAATTCTGTCTGTCCCAGTTTCCTGTCCTCGATCCCTCGCGTTCTGGCCGGCGTGTATCACTCTCTGGGCACGCAGCTCCCAGAATGCTTAGCGGCCGTCCTGCCCTCAGACTTCTTCAGTGACGAGTCGGTCAGCAAAGATTCTCCATCAGAAGAGGCCAGTTCAGCCGCGACAGAGAGTGGAGGAGGACTGCAGGAGCTGAGGGAGCGTTCTGCGGAAAAGAGGAGGTAAAAAGAGGAGGAGGAGCTGAGGGAGCGTTCTGCGGAAAAGAGGAGGTAAAAAGAGGAGGAGGAGCTGAGGGAGTGAGCTAGAGGGAGCGTTCTGCGGAAAAGAGAGGTAAAAAGAGGAGGAGAGCTGAGGGAGCGTTCTGCGGAAAAGAGGAGGTAAAAGGAGAGGAGGAGCTGAGGGCGTTCTGCGGAAAGAGGAGTAAAAAAGAGGAGGAGGAGCTGAGGAGCGTTCTGCGGAAAAGAGGAGGTAAAAAGAGGAGGAGGAGGGCTGGAAAGGAGCGTTCTCCGGAAAAGAGGGAGGTAAAAGAGAGGAGGAGCTGAGGGAGCGTTCTGCGGAAAAGAGGAGTAAAAAGAGGAGAGGAGCTGAGGAGCGTTCTGCGAAAAAGAGGAGGAGGAGGAGCTGAGGGAGCGTTCTGCGGAAAAGAGGAGGTAAAAAGAGGAGGAGGACTGAGGAGCGTTCTGCGAAAAAAAAGAGGAGGCTAGGAGGTTCTGCGGAAAAGAGAGAAAGAGGAGAGCTGAGGGAGCGTTCTGCGAAAAAGGAGGTAAAGAGGAGGAGCTGAGGGAGCGTTCTGCGGGAAAAGAGGAGGTAAAAAAGAGGAGGAGCTGAGGGAGCGTTCTGCGAAAAGAGGAGGAGGAGCTGGAGGGAGCGTTCTGCGGAAAAGAGGAGGTAAAAGAGGAGGAGGAGCTGAGGGAGCGTTCTGCGGAAAAGAGGAGGTAAAAGAGGAGGAGGAGCTGAGGGAGCGTTCTGCGGAAAAGAGGAGGTAAAAAGAGAGGGGGAGCTGAGGGAGCGTTCTGCGGAAAAGAGGAGGTAAAAAGAGGAGGAGCTGAGGGAGCGTTCTGCGAAAAGAGAGGTAAAGAGGAGAGGAGCTGAGGGAGCGTTCTGCGGAAAAGAGGAGGTAAAAAGAGGAGGAGCTGAGGGAGCGTTCTGCGGAAAAGAGGAGGTAAAAGAGGAGGAGGAGCTGAGGGAGCGTTCGGCGGAAAAAGGAGGAAAGAGGGGAGGAGCTGAGGGAGGTTCTGCGGAAAAGAGGAGGTAAAAAGAGGAGGAGGAGCTGAGGGAGCGTTCTGCGGAAAAGAGGAGGTAAAAAAGAGGAGGAGCTGAGGGAGCGTTCTGCAAAAAAGAGGAGGAGCTGAGGAGCGTTCTGCGGAAAAGAGGAGTAAGAGGAGAGAGCTGAGGGAGCGTTCTGCGGAAAAGAGGAGTAAAAAGAGGAGGAGGAAGCTGAGGGAGCGTTCTGCGGAAAAGAGGAGGTAAAAGAGGAGGAGCTGAGGGAAGTCGTTTGCAAGAATGCAGGATAAAAGAGGAGGTAAGAAGAGCGATCGGAGAGGAGGAGGGCTGAGGGAGCGTTCTGGGAAAAAGGAGGTAAAAAGAGGAGGAGGAGCTGAGGGAGCGTTCTGCGGAAAAGAGGAGGTAAAGGGAGGTAGCTTGATGGGAGCGTTCTTGCCGGAAATAGAGGAGGTAAAGAAGAGGAGGAGCTGAGGAGCGTTCTGGCGGAAAGAGAGGAGGTAAAGTGGATGAGCTGAGGGAAGCGTTTCTCGAAAAATGCTGGTAAAAAGAGGAGAGAGGAGCTGAATAATGGAGCGTTCTGCGGAAAAGAGGAGGTTAAAAAGAGAGGAGGAGTCTGAGGGCGTTCCGGCGGAAGAAGAGGACGTAAATAAGAGGGGGAGGAGCTGAAGGACGTTCTGGCGGAAAAGAGGAAGGTAAAAAGAGGAGGAGCTGAGGAGCGTTTCCTGCGGAAAAAGAAGGAGGTAAAAAGAGGAGAGCCTGAGGGAGCGTTCTGCGGAAAAGGAGGAGGTAAAAGGCAGGAAGCTGAGGAGCCGTTCTGCGGAAAAAGGACGGTCAAAAAGAGAGAGGAGCTGAGGGACGTCTGCGGAAAAGAGGAGTAAAAGAGGGAGGAGACTGAGGGGAGCGTTCTGCGAAAAGAGGAGGTAAAAAGAGGAGGAAGCTGAGGGAGCGGGCTGCAAAAAAGAGGAGAGGAGCTGAGGGAGCGTTCTGCCGGAAAAGAGGAGGTAAAAAAGAGGAGAGAGCTGAGGAGCTTCTGCGGAAAAGAGGAGTAAAAAGAGGAGATGGAGGCTGAGGTGAGCGTTTCTGCGAAAAAGAGGAAGGTAAAAGAGGAGGAGCTGAGGAGCGTTTCTGCGGAAAAAGGAGGAGGTAAAAAGAGGAGGAGGAGCTGATGGGAGCGTTCTGCGGAAAAGAGGAGTAAAAAGAGGAGAGGAGTCTGAGGGAGCGTTTCTGCGGAAAAGCAGGAGGTAAAAAGAGAGGAGGAGCTAGGGAGCGTCTCGGAAGAAGAGGAGGTAAAAAGAGGAGGAGCTGACGGGAGCGTCTGCGGAAAAGAGGAGGTAAAAGAGGAGGAGCTGAGGGAGCGTTCTGCCGGAAAGCAGGAGGTTAAAAAGAGGGAGAGGAGCTGAAGGGAGGCGTTCTGCGAAAAAGAGGAAGGAGGACTGAGGGGAGCGTTCTGCGGAAAAGAGGAGGTAACAGAGAGGAGGAGGAGCTGAAGAGCGTTTGCGGAAAAGAGGAGGTAAACAGAGGAGGAGCTGGAGGGAGCGTTACGCTGGAAAAGAGGACTGTAAAAAGGAGAGCTGAGGAGCGTTCTGCGAAGAAGAGAGGGTAAAAGGGAGGAGGACTGAGGGAGCGTTCTGCGAAAAGAGGAAGGTAGAAAGAGGAGGAAGCAGCTGAAGGAGCGTTCTGCGGAAAAGAGAGTAAAAGAGAGAGGAGGAGCTGAGGGATGCTTCTGCGAAAAGAGGAGTAAAAAAGGAGGAGGAGCTGAGGGAGCGTTCTGCGAAAAAGAGGAGGGGAAGCTGAGGGGAGCGTTCTGCGGAAAAAGAGGACGTAAAAAGAGGAGGAGAGCTGAGGGAGCGTTTCTGCGGAAGAAGAGGAGGTAAAAGGAGGAGGAGTGAGGAGCGTGCTCGGAAAGAGGAGTGGTAAAAGGAAGAGGGAAGAGTGAGGGAGTGTTCTGCGGAAAGACGATCGGTGGATGGAGGACGCTGAGGGAGCGTTTGCGGAAAAAGTGGCAAGGAGGAGCTAGTGAGGAGCGTTACTGCGGAAAAAGAGAGGTAAAAAGAAGCAGGAGCTGATGGGAGCGTCCTGGCGGAAAAGAGAGGTAGAAAGAGGAGGAGGATGCTGAGGAGCGATTCTGCGGAACAGAGGACGGGTAAAAAGAGGAGGAGGAAGCTGAGGGAGCGTTCTGCGGAAAAGAGAAGGTAAAGAGGAGAGGAGGCTGCAAGGAGCGTTCTGCGGAATAAGAGAGGTAAAAAAAGGAGGAGCTGAAGGGAGCGTTCGGCGGAAAGAGAGGAGTAAAAAGAGGAGGAGGAGCTGAGGGAGCGTTCTGCGGAAGAAGAGGCAAGGTAAAAGGAGGAGAGCTGAAGGGAGCCGTTCTGCGGAAAAAGAGAGCGGTAAAAGAGGAGGAGTAGCTGAGGGAGCGTGTCTGCGGAAAAAGCAGAGGAAAAGGAGGAGGAGCTGAGGGAGCTGTTCTGCGGGAAAAGAGGAGGTAAAAAGAGGGAGGCAGGAAGCTGAGGAGCGTTTGCGAAAAAAGAGGAGAGGAGCTTGAGAGCGTTCTGCCGGAAAAGAGGAGGTAAAAAGAGGAGCGAGGAGTGAGGGACGCGTTCTGCGGAGAAGAAGAGGAGGTAGAAAGGAGGAGAGCTGAGGGGAGCGTTCTGCGGAAAAGAGGAGGTAAAAGGAGGATGGAGGAGCTGAGGGAGTTTCTGCGGGAAAAGAGGAGGTGGTGGAGGAGCTGAGGAGCGGTTCTGCGGAAAAGAGGAGGAGGAGCTGAGGGAGCGTTCTGCGGAAAAGAGGAAAAGTAAAAGCCGTAGGAGGAGCTGAGCAGCGTTCGCGGAAAGAGGGAGTAAAAAGAGGAGGAGGCAGCTGAGGGAGCGTTCTGCGGAAAAAGGAGGTAAAAAGAGGTAGAGAGGAGCTGAGGGAGCGTTCTGCGGAGAAAAGAGGAAGTAAAAGGAGAGGAGCTGAGGGAGGGTTCTGCGGAAAAGAGGAAGGTAAAAGGAGGAGGAGCAGCTGAGGGGAGTGTTCTGCGGGAAAAAGAGGAGGTGGTGGAGGAGCTGAAGGAGAGCGTTCTCGGAAAAGAGGAGGAGGAGCTGAGGGAGCGATTCTGCGGAAAAAGAGGAGGGTAAAGAGAGAGCTGAGCAGCGTTCTGCTGAAAAGAGGAGTAAAAAGAGGAGGAGGAGTCTCGAGGGAGCTTCGGCGGAAAAGAGGAGGTAAAAAGAGGAGGAGGAGCTGGGGATGCTTCTGCGAAAAGAGAGAAGGTAAAGAGGAGGAGCTGATGGGAGCGATTGCCGAAAAGAGAGGTAAAAAGAGGAGGAGAGCTGAGGAAACCGTTTGCGGAAAAGAGGAAGGTAAAAGGAGGAGGAGCTGAGGGAGCGATTCTGCGGAAAACAGAGGAGGTTTAAAAAAGAGGAGGGAAGGCTGAGGAGTGTTCTGGCGGAAAAAGAGAGGTAAAAAGAGGAGGTGGTGGAGGAGGAGCTGAGGGAATGCGTTCTCGGAAAAGTGGAGGCAAAAAGGAGGGAGGAGGAGGCCTTGAGGGAGCGTTCTGCGGAAAAGAGGAGGTAAAAGAAGAGAGGAGCTGAGGGAGTGTTTCTGCTCGAAAAAGAGGAGGAAAAAGAGGAGGTGGTGGAGGAGGCGCTGAGTAGCGTTCTGCGGAAAGTGAGGAGGAGCTGACCGGGAGCGTTCTGCGAAAAGAGGAGGTAAATAAGAAAGAGGAGGAGAGGTGGGGGACGAGAGGATTCTGAGGGGAGTGTTCTGCGGAAAAGAGGAGGTAAAGAGGAGGAGGGGGAGGAGGCTGATGGAGCGTATTGCGGAAAAAAGGATGGTAAAAGAGGAGGAGGAGCGAGGAGCCTTCTGCGGAAAAGAGGATGCTTAAAAAAAAGAGGGGAGGACGAGAAGCTTCTGCGGAAAAGAGGAGGTAAAAAACAGGAGGAGGACTGAGGAGCGTTTCTGCGAATAACAGGAGGTAGAGAGGAGGAGACTGAGAGCTGTTCTGCGGCGAAAAAGTAAAAAGCAAGAGGAGGAGAGCTGGGACGTTCTGCGGAAATATGAGAGAGCTTGAGAGCTTCTGCGAAAAGAGAGGTAAAAAGAGGAGGAGGAGCTGAGGAGTGTTCTCGGTCGAGAAAAGAGGTAAAAAGAAGAGGACTGAGGAGCGTTCTGCGGAAAAGTGGAGAGGACTGAGGACTCTGCGAAAATGGAGCCCAAAAAGAGATGGAGGAGCTGATGGGAGCGTTCTGCGAGAAAATGAGAGGTAAAAAAGAAAGAGGAGGAGGAGGAGAGAGGAGCTGAGGGATGTATTCTGCGAAAAAGATGGAGGAGGAGCTGAGGGAGTGTTCTCGAAAAGCAGAAAAGGAGAGAGAGCTGAGGAGCGTTCTGCGAAAGAGAGGTAAAACCTACAACATTAAAATGGAGGAGGAGCTGGAGGAGAGCTGAGGAGCGTCGTCTGACATTGAAATGACTCCTTTACGGTCTTTCAGGAGCGGGAGTTACGCGCCACCGCAGTTGACCGAGAGCTCCCAGAGACAGATCGAAGTGCATGCTGCCCAAGAAGAGAGGAGCGGTGAGTTCAAACACAAGATGGCGCTGACAGACTGTTTGTGACCTCCATGGTGACGGCCCTCGTGTGTTCCTTTCCTAATCTTTGTGACCAGATCAAGATCCAGCCCAGTGTGACTTCAGCGAAACCTCAGGCAGCTCAGGGTCAGTACTGAAGCGTCTCCGCTGCCCGCGTGGCACAGTGTTGGCACCGCGTGTTCATGAGTGACTCTTTCCTTTCCAGAAGTGACCAAAGTGCGCCGGAATCTGTTCAACCAGGGAAGCGGCGTGCCCTCCAAGAGAAACAAACTCCCTCGCAGTCGGAGCGTGTCTGCGGTGGAAGGAGCAAACGCAAACCGCTCCGCGACGCAGACGGTTAAGAACTGCTCCCTCTTTACTACCTGCTGTGAGATGTTCAGAGGTCCGGAGAGGGGAGGCGGTCCGGAAGAGGGGAGGGCGGACGGAGAGGCTAGGGAGGCACGAGAGGGCGCCGAGAGGAGGCGGTCCGAGAGGAGAGGGCGTCCGGAGAGGTAGAGAGGGAGGAGGCTTCCGGGAGAAAGGGACAGAGGGCGAGAAAGAGGGCGGTCAGAGAGGGAGAGGCGTCCAGAGAGGGACGAGGCGGTCCAAAGAGGGAGAGGCGTCCAGGAGAGAGAGGGCGGTCCATGAGAGGGAGAGGCGGTCCAGAGAGGGAGAGGGCAGAAAGAGGGCGTCCAGAGGGCCGTAGAGGGCGAGAAGAGGCGGTCAAGACGGCCAGAGAGAGAGTCTTTCGGGTTTAGCTGTGTTCATGTGTGAAGCCTTAGGCCACATCAGACTAACATGTCCTGGAGAATGATGGAACCCTTTTTTTGTGCTCAGAACATCACAGACTGCTGACCAAGAAAGTGTGCGAGACTCCTCTGCACAAACAAGTGTCCAACCGACTCCTGCTCCGGCAGAGGCTGGGACGGTAAAAACGAGTCCGAACTGTCACCCTCAAACACAGTTACAGACCAAGGCTAAACTAAGTTGCTGTTTGATCTGCAGGAGTGCAAACCCGACAGACCAGGTCATCTGGAAGAGTCCCCGGTCAAACCCCACTGAAGGTAAAGCCTGCGTCGACATTCTGAGCAGGGGGGCGGGATCACTGAGGCAGGGGGGCGGAGTCACTGAGCAGGGGGGCGGAGTCACTGGAGCAGGGGGGGCGGAGTCACTGAGCAGGGGAGGGCGGAGTCACCTGAGCAGGGCGGGGCGGAGTCACTGAGCAGGGGGGGCGGGATCAGTTTTGTACAAGAGAATGCTCTTTCACCGTTTGGAAGGATCGCCTTCTCTGATTGGTCAAAGAATTCCGCTTTGTAGTCCAGGCTTCATTTCACATTTTAAGAAGTGTTCCAAGCTGTGGGAGCAGCATTATTGAACACTTCTCCAAATCAGTCGCACGTGAGGGACCAACACATGATGAGCCTGAGCCCAGGCACAGTTCAGTGATGAAGCCCACCACAACCACGGTCCTAACGCTGAGGGAGAAGAAGTGTTTCATAATGCTCATAGCGTCATTTAATCTGCATTTGTAACACTCTCCTCAGATCTGCGCAGAAGTCCTCGTCTGAAGCAGTTTTCACGTCGACACTCGTTCTACTCCAGTTCTCAGCTGCGTTCTCGAGCCCTGGACCGCACTCTCTCCTCCTCTCAGCCCTGCTCCTCCTCTCAGCCTTCGTCTTCTCTCCTCTCGGCCTCGTTCTCGGAGGTAAACGTCCGGTCCGTTCGCTCTCCCATCAGGCTGCTGTTCGGCGCCGCTCGGAGCCCTCACAAACCCTCGCCGGAGCCGAGCCGAGCGTCCAGGACCAGACTCTTCACTTCTTCCAACGTTTTTGAGGTGAGGATCACGTCAAAGGAGTTCGGGGGCTCCTCGGGGGCTCCTCGGGGCTCCTCGGGGCTCCTCGGGGGCTCTGACGTCATAAACCAGATGTTTATGACGTGTTTTCTTTGTTCCAGAGTCCAAACAAAACGCCCGCCAAGTCTCCGGGCCGGCGCGGCTTATTCAGGACCACGTCTCCAAAAACTCCTCCAGCTTCAATGAGACTCGGCCAGAGCCCGTTCAAGTCGCCCGGCGCCAGAGCGAGCCCGCTCAGAAGCATCCTGAAAACACCGGTCAAGCACGCCGCCACGCCAAAGAAGAGCGTCACATGGTCTCCCACTCCGCACATGTGCCAACGCTCGCACTTCAAAGTCCCAGAGTCTCCCAAAGTTACGACGTTCAGGCTGAAAAGGCCAGATCAAGCCGGGCTCAAAGTGGAACTCTTGAGAACGCCGGACAAACTGTCCGAGGACGTTTTCGGATGTCAGGTCAGTCTGATGAAGATCCATGACATTTCTCCTAAAAATGAGCCCAAAGTGGAAACGCCGCCGTCGCCGAGGAAAAACCTCACATTCAGTCCAACGTTACAAACGGCAACTCGTTCGGCCAAAAGTTTAATATTTGAAACGCCAGAAAAACTGGACCCAGATGACCCCGCCCCTAATCCGAAGGTCCAGGTGATGGAAGAGCGTCCGCACGTCGGACCAAGAACGCGGCGCGATGAAGAGGAAACTTCCAAACCAAAGCCAGAGATTGTGGTGGGATTTTCATCGGAAAGTTCTCCTGAAATCAGAATTCCAACCAGAAGAAAAGACTCCAAAGCCAAAAGTCTGAAGTTTGAAAATGAAGCGGGAAAAAGAAGAATGACGAGACGGAATTCAAAATGCAACCGAGAATTGGAAAGTTCAAACGTGCAAGATGGTTCTGAAGATGGAAACGTTCAAATATCAAGACGAAGCTTACGACCCAGGTCCAACGAAAGTATTTTCAACACAGAAACTGGGTTCAAGACGGGTTCAAAGTCCAACGCTGGCGTGACAATGGAGCCGGACTTGGAACTCGCGGATTTGGAGCGGAAAAATACAGCGACAACGCCAAATATTCATTTGATCGAGGAAGTGATTCCGAAAGCAAAGACTGCAAGAAGAAGGCCACAGTCAAGGTCCAGAGACCGTGCCAAATTAGGAGAGGAAATGGATTTGGAGCAGGACCGGCAGGACCGGCAGGCAGGACAAGCGGACCATTACAAAACAGAAGGCAAAAACCGGGTCAAATGAAGACATTTCTGAGGCTTTGAACCAAAAAGTGGAAGATTTTGAGGAGGAAAAATCCAAAAACATAAAACCTAAAATGAAACGGCAAAACTCCAAGACGAGATCAAAGGACAACATTTTGACGCAGGAAACTGAAGATTTGGTGCCAGAAAAGTCACCAAATATGAGAAAAGGGAGGATGGATAGTTCAGTTTTACAAGAAATCTCTGGAAATGTGTCCGACTCGAAAGACTCTTTGAGCAGAGCGGATTCAGATGAAGCAGAAATGAGTAAAAAGTCTGATTTGGAAGATGGAATTCCAACCGTTTGTTCCCAGAATGATTGGAGTTGGCAGTTGGCTTCCACAGACGACAGTTTGGACATCGTGAACGCGTCGATCGTGAAGGCGCAGGGCCTCAAGATGAACATCAGCTTCTCACGCAAACCCTCCCAAACCGGAGAGGAGTTTTCATCACCGAAACACCTCAAAGGAACGCCGTCGAGGAGCTACGGGTTCCGCCAAACTCCAGACCGGCGACAGCGCGAAGCCGCCGTGCGCTTGGGCTACGCTAACCAATTTCCAACGCGGTTTTCGACCCCGCGCGGCGCCGGCAAAAAGGCCAACTGTCTGACGTACCAAGTGGAGATGGAGATGCAGTCGTCGGGTTTGCCCAAGCTGAAAATCAAACGCTCCGATTCAGATTTAGGGAGTCCACTGATGCAGAGGAAGAGTCGAGCTGAAGCTGGATGTGCTTCTCCGTCTGTTTGTGCCCACCGGACGCCGGCCAAGGGGAATAAGCCCACGCAGACGTTCATTTGTCAGTCGTACACGCCCACCAGGGTTCAGACGTCTCCTGTGGCCACGCCCGACACCTTTGTGCTCACGCCGTCGCCTCAGAGCGCGGGGAAGCTGACCCCCGACTATCTGAACAGCTGGCCGCGCAAAAAGAGGGTCAAAGTGCAGAAGGAAGGGGCCGCCAAGGACAGGAGAGTGGACGAGTGTCAGGTGAGGGGGTGAGGGGGTGAGGGGGTGAGGTGGTGAGAGGATGAGGGGGTGAGGGGGTGAGAGGGTGAGAGCTCAGGGTTAGTCCTGCTTTAGTCCTGCTTTAGGTCCTGCGCTTTAGGTCCTGCTTTAGACCTGCTTTAGTCCTGCTTTAGGTCTTGGTGTGTTCAGGCCGCAGTTTCGAGTTTAGACTCTGTGTTGGGGCGCGTCTCGTCTGGTTTAGGCCGGTTTAGGCCCCGGTTTTAGGCCCGGTTTAGGCCATGGGTCCTGCTTTAGAACTAGTTGAATACTTGGATTACATAAAGAGCCTTGTGTTCTGAATTGTTCCAGGGGAAGAGGAGGTGAAGGAGCCGCTGCAGTGCACACGAGGACCATGTGGGGGCGCTGGAATGTGAGCTGGCGTGAGTCGGCTTCAGGACGCAGACGAGGAGCAGAAGAAGTCTCCAGAGCGAGGCCTGGTGTGGATGGACAAAATGGAGGACGACGTGTTCTGGAGCGGAGACGCTGTAGCAGGTGAGAGTCAGAGGTACCTGCCGGGCGGTCCCGAGTGTCACCTGCCGGCGGGTCCCGAGTGTTCACCTGCCGGGGGTCCGAGTGAGTGTTCACCTGCGGGGGTCGCCGAGTGAGTGTTCACCTGCCGGGGGCTCCGAGTGAGTGTTCACCTGCCGGGGTCCCGAGCGTTCACCTGCCGGGGGTCCCGAAGTGAGTCGTTCACCTGCCGGGGTCCGATGTAGCGTTCACCTGCCGGGGGTCTCGAGTGTTCTGGTTATATCAGTCCCAATGTGACGCCTTGGGAAAGAACCAGAATCAAAAAGGTTTATTTCCATTGTCAAAGAACAGAACTTGGTCTTCTTTAAGGTTCAGCAGAAAACACACATATCTTCAATAAAGGGCATTAAGGAACTATTTAACGGTACTAGAGTATCAAATACAAATAGGCATTACTATGTACACGAGAGTTCAGTGTTACAGTTACAGTTGAAGTGCAGAAAGTACAGAGTATGTGGTTAAAGTGGGAGGAGTTAAGAAGTGTTCATGAGTCCAACGGCAGAGGGAGGTTCTTGGTTCGGATGGGGAGGGGCCTTCCTGCACGGTTGAGGGGAGGGGCCTCCTGCCTGAGGGGAGTGGTTTTCAAACAGACCATGTCCAGGGTGAGAAGGGTCAGCTGTGATCCGGACCTGCTCGTCCAGAGCCCTGGAGACGTACAGTCCTGCAGAGATGGAAGTCTGCCAGCCGATCACTTCTCAGCAGAGGGCCTGTAGTCTCCGTTTGTCCCTGGTTGTGGCTCCAGGCAGAGGGCGCTCTGATGGCGTGTAGAACTGCACCATCATCTGCACTGGCAGCTTGGCTTTCCTCAGCTGCCGCAGAAAGCTACATCCTCTTGCTGTGCCTTCTGATGAGGGAGCTGATCATGGATCTATTATAATAACTGGATAAGGCACGCCCCCCTCTGTCCCGCGATCCAAATTGAGTAGTGGCCGCTCCGCGGTACTGCAGCCTCAGGCCATTTCAACAGTTCGGCCTGTCAAATTACCGAAAGTGCGAAATTCTTTTTAGTCTAAAAATCAAATAGAAGGAATGTCACTCTTTTACCGTTTCTAAAATCCTTAAAAATCAAATTTTTAACGTCACGGCAAAACATGTACGCGCTCTGACCGCGCACGCACTCCTCCTGAACGATCATCAGAAGAGCGCGTGTGGGACGGAAACCAAACAGAAGAAGACGAGACAACACGACACGAAACAGTTGTTTTTTATGTCATATTCAATATGAAGTGTAAAATGAACGATAACACACGCTACACAGTTAACACACACACAGCTACACGCTAACACACGGCTAACACATGCTAACACACGCTAACACACGCTAACACACGCTAACACACGCTAACACACGCTAACGACACACGCTAACACACGCTAACACACGCTAAACACGCTAACACACGCTAACACACGCTACAGCAACACACGCTACAACAAGCTAACGTTTAGCTACACAAACAGAAGCGTTCATGAGTTCACGGCTCATGCTTTCTGAAACCATTCTTTTGGCTTTACAACATGAAACCTTTATATTTATAGCTATAACAGTTCATCATTCACATTTCGTCACCATTTCAAGACCTCAGACTCCAAAAGTCCGCTCTAACTGTCCTCAGTCTTTCTCTCGTTCTGCTGTCGCCGTGCTCGTTCCCGACGCCAAAGCGACACGGGCGATGTCGTCATAAAAGGGGCGGCTCTAGACTCCCTATTCAGGAAGTAACGCGGAAGTAGAATCAGAATCAGAATCAGAATCAGAAAGAGTTTATTGCCATTGTCAATGAACAAATTCAAAAACGTAGGAACTTGTCTTGGCCTTAAGGTGCAACATAAAACACTGAGTAATAATAAAACAACATATATTCAATCAAAAAAAGGGAACTTTCTTGGAGACATGCGCCAATGAACACACGCCATAGGCTTTGAATTGGGCGCCATTTTGGCTTCCGGGGGCTTGGAGCTGATGGAGGGCTTCCACTGGAGGTCCTGGGTGATGGTGGTGCCAAGGAAGCCAGAAGGAGTCCACGGTGGTGATGGGGGAGTCTGTCATGATGAGGGGGATGGGGGGGCTGTGGCTCTCCTGAAGTCCACGATCATCTCCACTGTCTTCTGGGCGTTGAACTCCAGGTTGTTGCCGCTGCACCAGGACACCAGCCGGACCACCTCCCTCCTGTAGACAGACTCATCCCCGTCCGAGATGAGCCCGATGAGGGGTGGTGTCGTCCGCAAACTTGATGAGTTTTACGGAGTCGTGGCTGGAGGTGCAGCAGTTTGTGTACAGATCTAATATCAGTACCCCCCCCCCCCTCCTGTCTTAACCTCCTCCTGTACCTCCTCCTGTACCTCCTATTGTACCTCTCTGTACCTCCTCCTGTGCCTCCTCCTGTGCCTCCTCCTGTGCCTCCTCCTGTGCCTCTCCTTGTGCCTCCTCCTTGTGCTCCTCCTCTCTGTGCCTTGTCCTCCTCTTGTGCCTCCTCTTGTGCCTCCTCTTGTGCCTCCTCTTGTGCCTCCTCCTGTGCCTCTCCTTTGGCCTCTCTTGTGCTCCTCCCGTAGGTGAAACTCCGCCCAGTTCCAGGAGGAGCCGTCACAGCCAGTGGGATTCTGGCTCTGACAAACTCTCCTCTTCTGTTCAAGACGTCGTCCACCTCCAAGAGAACGCCCAGTGAGAAAGGTCAATATGTGTGTGACCCCTGACCCTGTGTGTGTGTGTGTGACCCCTGACCCTGTGTGTGTGTGTGTGACCCTTGACCCTGTGGTGTGTGTGTCTGACCCCTGACCCTGTGTGTTGTGTGTGTGTGTGTGACCCTGACCCTGTGTGTGTGTGTGTGACCCCTGACCCTGTGTGTGTGTGTGTGTGTGTGTGTGTGTGTGTGTGTGTGTACCCTGACCCTGGTGTGTGTGTGTGTCTGACCCCTGACCCTGGTGTGTCTGACCTTGACCCTGGTCTGTCTGACCCTGGTCTGTCTGACCTCTGACCCGGTGTGTGTGTCTGACCCCTGACCCTGGTGTGTGTGTGTGTCTGACCCCTGACCCTGGTGTGTGTGTCTGACCCCTGACCCTGGTGTGTGTCTGACCTCTGACCCTGTGTGTGTGTGTGTGTGTGTGTGTGTGTGTGTCTGACCCTGACCCTGGTGTGTGTCTGACCTCTGACCCTGGTCTGTGTCTGACCCCTGACCTCTGACCCTCATGTGTTAAAGTCTTCTTCTGTTTCCAGGAGAATCCATGTTTGATCCTGATGTTTCTCCTTTTGGAAAACCGATCCGACGCTCCAAAACCTACAGCCGCAAGAGACTGGAGCCTTAGGGCGGGGCGGGGGGCGAGCTGGGGCGGGGGGCGGAGCTGGGGCGGGTCTAAAATGACGCTACGACACAACTTGTATTATTTCTGAGTGAATATCATAAATAATAGTTTGAATTAAAAGCTCTTTTTTCAAGAGTTTTTCATGGTTTTAATCTCGACTGAAGTCAATGGGACCAAATCAACATTTCTTTGGATTTTGCTGTTTACGTTGTAAATATTGTTCGACACAAATGTAAATAAAATGATTTTATGTTGTTTTTGCACTTTTATTTTAGTCATAAAATGTTATTTTCACTTCCTGTTTTGGACAAAAGTGAATCGAACCGAGGCAGTTCACAGCTTTAGCAGAGCGTCGCCATGACGCCCCCGTGTCGCCATGACGCCCCTGTGGCGCCCCGTGTCGCCATGACGCCCCTGTGCGCCCCCGTGTGCCATGACGCCCCCGTGTCCCATGACGCCCTGTGACCCATGACGTCGCCGTGACGCCCCCGTGTTGCTATGACGCCCCTGTGACGCCCCCCTGTTGCCATGACGCCCTGTGTAGCAATGAGAAAGTTTCAGAACCTGGTCCATGAGCCAAAAGACCTGAAGTGTTTCAAGTCAGAGTGACATCTAGTGGTTTGTCTCAGTACTGCCACAGGGTTTGTCAGTGTTTCATGAATATAAAACACATTTGATCAAAGTGAAGTTCATTTATTCTGAACATTTAAAGTTTTATTTTCAGAACGACATTTTCCTTTGGGGGGCGCTGTGTATTTGTGCTGCTGTGGAAAAGCTCTGCACCAATGAGACTCCAGGATGGGAGTCATGTGACTATCATCAAATTCACTTTTCACAACATGTGACCTGGAGCAGGTGAGACTTTAGTCAGGTCTGAGACGAGCGCCCCCTAGTGACACGTCCGTGTAACAGCAGCGGCTCATAAACCGTCAGAGTCACGTGACCGGCACTTTGAATCACGTTTCAAAACATGAAACTGAAACTGACTCTTGGATCAGAGTCTAAAACAGTCCAAATGTTCTACAATAGAACCCTGCTGGACGAAAGAGGCATTACACCGGCATGCTTAAAGTCGTATTTTGAAGCGCATGCGCTTTAGGTGTTGATACGGCCATCACTCCTGCAGCTGCAGAAAGGTTAGTCCTGCTTTAGTCCTGCTTTAGTCCCTGTCCTTTAGCCTTTAGTCCTGCTTTAGTCCTGCTTTAGACCTGCTTTAGACCTGCTTTAGTCCTGCTTTAGTCCTGCTTTAGTCCTGCTTTAGTCCTGCTTTAGTCCTGCTTTAGACCTGCTTTAGACCTGCTTTAGACCTGCTTTAGACCTGCTTTACCTTTCTGCTTAGACCTGCTTTAGAGACCTGCTTTAGTCCTGCTTTACCTGCTTTAGACCTTTAGAGCTTTAGTCCTGCTTTAGACCTGCTTTGACCTGCTTTAACCTGCTTTATCCTGCTTTAGACCTGCTTTAGACCTGCTTTACCTGTCCTGCTTTAGTCCTGCTTTAGACCTGCTTTAGACCTGCTTTAGTCCTGCTTTAGACTGCTGGCTTTAGACCTGCTTTAGACCTGCTTTAGGAGTTTATCTGCTCGTTTGACCCCGTGAAACGCCTTCATTCTCAATGAACAAATGAAACATTTGACTAACTCCAGTGCTTGTCCTACAGTCCGGTTCCTCCGCCCCAGAACCAGATGGAGGACTCTCTGGACCTCTCGCTGCGCCGCTCTCTGCTTTTGGTTTACAGGTTCTGGAGAGAGCGTCCAAACGGAGAGTGGACTGGACCCAGATCAGGGCCGCGGGCCGCAGTTTTGAGCACTGTTGAGAGAGAGTCCAGAGACGAGACCCAAGAGAGGAGACTCAAGAGGAGGAGACTCAAGAGGAGGAGACTCAAGAGGAGGAGACGCGAGACTCAAGAGAGAGACGCAAGAGGAGGAGACTCAAGAGGAGAGACTCCAGCGCAAAGGAAGCAGGTCTGAAACATCTGGATCCGAGTCTCATTTTCAATATTTGTCTGAAAACTCTTTTTCCTCCAGTGTTTTCCACAGAGACGAGAGCTGGAGCTGAAGGACATGTTCTCGTCCTTCTCTGGACTCATGTCTCAGACGTCACGTCTCTGTCAGGTCTGAGGAGTCACATGTCATATCATACGTGTTGATGTAATGTCCTGCCATAAACATGACGTGAGCGCGCCGACGTAGGCGCGGACGGACGTACGCCCCGGTGGCGCCCGGACGTGAGCGCGCCGGACGTGAGCGCCCGGACGTAGCGCGCCCCGGACGGCCCGGATTGAGCGCCCGGACGAGTGAGCGCCACGGACGTGAGCGCGCCACCGGACGTGAGCGCCCCGGACGTGGAGCGCCCGGACGTGAGCGCCCCGGACGTGAGCGCGCCACCGACCGGAGTGTGCGCGCCGGACGTGAGCGCCCGACGTGAGCGCCCCGGACGTGAGCGCCCAAGCGCCCCGGACGTGTGCCCGGACGTGAGCGCCCGTGAGCGCCCCGGACGTGAGCGCGCCCCGGACGTGGCGCCCGCGCGCCCCGGACGTGGCGCCCGGAGCGCGCGACGTGAGCGCCCCGACGTGAGCGCCCCGGACGTGAGCCCCGGACGTGAGCGCCCGACGTGAGCGCGCCGGACGTGAGCGCTCAGACGTGTTCTCGTGCTTTCAGGAGTACCACATGTCGCTGCCGTCGCTCTCGCGTTCAGAACACGCCCACGTTGTAGATTTCATGGCTCCGCCCCTTCTGTGAAAGCTCAGGTAAAAACACGCCTCCTCCGGTGAAGGGAGGGCGTCTGACTGTTTCTTCTCTGTCGCAGTCTGGTGAGGCATTTACTCGGAGCCTGAGTCTCCACGGAGACAACGAGCCCCCCAGGTCTCCCCTGACGACCGGTCTCCACGGCGACACTCACCTGGTCTCCCTGAGGAGAGCACGCCCTTGACCTTTCACCTCTGACCTTCATGAAACTGACTTCACATTTAAGAGAAGACGGAGTCCAGGCCCACGGTAACCCCGCACTGACCCTTGCGCGCTGGTCGCCACGGTAACCGGCACTGAGCCTCGTCCAGCTCTGACCCCAAGTCAGATTCAAATATAAACTTTATTTTAAGAAGTCAATGTTTGTCCTGAGAATCATGAACGGTCCAGCAGCACTTTTAAATAAAGTCTTAAATAAAGTCTTTTAAATTAAAGTATTTTTAAATAAAGTATTTTTAAACAAAGTCTTTTAAATAAAGTCTTTTAAATAAAGTTTTTAAATAAAGTCTGTTAAGACAATCGAAAACTGGCTGAGCAACTTAACACCTTCTACTCCAGGTTTGATGTGACCACCCCCTCCCCCACGGTGGCCACCTCCGCCAACCCAAACCTGGTCACCCCCACCTCCCCCACCACCCTCTCAGTTCAGGAACAGGATGTTCACAGGCTATTTCGGAAATCCAACCCCCGAAAAGCTGCTGGACCAGACGGCGTCTCTGCCGCTACATTAAGACATTGCGCACGAGAGTGGAACCCCCGTCTTCACAGACATTTTTTAACACCTCCCTGGGGTCATGCCATGTCCCAGCCTGCTTCAAGTCTGCCATCATTGTCCCTGTCCCCAAGAAGCCCCGGATCACTGGACTTTAATGACTACAGGCCTGTGGCGCTGACGTCTGTAGTCATGAAGTCATTGAACGCCTGGTTTCCTGCCCCACCTCAAGTCCTTCACCTCCTCCCTGCTGGACCCCTGCTGGACCCCTGCTGTTCGCCTACAGAGCCAACAGGTCTGTAGACGACACCATCAACCTGGCACTCCACTTCATCCTGCAGCATCTGGACTCCCCGGGGAACCTACGCCCGGATACTGTTTGTGCACTTTAGCTCTGCTTTCAACACCATCCTCCCTGCTCTGCTCCAGGACAAGCTCTCCCAGCTCAACGTGCCTGACTCCACCTGCAGGGGGCGCACTGACTTCCTGACGGATCGGAGCAGTGCGTGCGGCTGGGGAAGAATGTCTCAGACACTCGGACCATCAGCACAGGAGCTCCACAGGGCTGTGTACTTTCCCTCTGCTCTTCTCTCTGGACACAAACTGCTGCACCTCCAGCCACGACTCCGTAAAACTCATCAAGTTTGCGGACGACACCACCCTCATCGGGCTCATCTCGGACGGGGATGAGTCTGTCTACAGGAGGGAGGTGGACCGGGCTGGTGTCCTGGTGCAGCGGTAACAATCTGGAGTTCAACGCCCAGAAGACAGTGGAGATGATCGTGGACTTCAGGAAAGCCACAGCCCCCCAGCCCCCCCTCATCATGACAGACTCCCCCAGCACCACCGTGGACTCCTTCCGCTTCCTGGGCACCACCATCACCCGGACCTCAAGTGGGAGCCCTCCATCAGCTCCCTCATCAAGAAGGCCCAGCAGAGGATGTACTTTCCTGCGGCAGCTGAGGAAAGCCAAGCTGCCAGTGCAGATGATGGTGCAGTTTTACACGGCCATCATTGAGTCCATCCTCACCTCCTCCATCACCGTGTGGTACGCTGGAGCCACAGCGCCCTCTGCTGGAGCCACAGCGCCCTCTGCTGGAGCCACAGCCAGGGACAAACAGAGACTACAGCGCATTGTGCGCTCTGCTGAGAAGGTGATCGGCTGCAGACTTCCATCTCTGCAGGACCTGTACGTCTCCAGGGCTCTGGGACGAGCAGGTCGGATCACAGCTGACCCTTCTCACCCTGGACATGGTCTATTTGAACCACTCCCCTCAGGCAGGAGGCTACGGTCCATCCGGACCAGAACCTCCCGCCACAAGAATAGTTTCTTTCCCTCTGCTGTTGGACTCATGAACACTTCAAAACACCTGTCACTTTAACTACACTCTTCATCACTCACTGTCACTTTCTGCACTACAACTTTAAACATAACTGTAAACTTGTGTACATAGAAATGCCTATTTTTATTTTTATTGTATAGTAAATTTTAAATTGTTTCTTAATGCCCTTTTTTGATTGAATATATGTTGTTTTTATTATTACTCAGTGTTTTATGTTGCACTTTAAGGCCGAGACAAGTTCCTATGTTTTTGAATTTTTGTTCATTGACAATGGCAATAAACTCTTTCTGATTCTGATTCTGAAATAAAGTTTTTTAAATAAAGTCTTTTTGAACCATGTCTGTGTAAACTGTGATGTCATGGGCTCAGATGGAGGCGGAGACACTGAGTCACGTTGTGTACTTTATGAAATATGACAAATAAAATCACAACTGTTTCGTCTGCAGAGTTGTGTTTGTAGCGCCACCTGTAGATCTGACTGTAGAACATCTTCAGGACAAATATAACACAATATTGATATTTAAAACTACATTCAAACACATTTTCATTTGAACGACTCCCCTTTGGGCTGGGACCAATCAGAGCTGTTTCTTCGGGTATCAAACTCCTCCTCCTGAAACACATTTTAATGGACGATACGTTTGAATCTTCTGTAAAAGTCGTTTATGAAGAAGACTTTGGTTTGAGGAACGTCTGAGAGCTTCTCTGCAGCGCCTCCATCCTGAAACACAACACTGACCATTGAAACACACAAGACACTGACCATTGAAACACACAAACACTGACCATGAAACACGAACACACACAAGACACTGACCATTGAAACACACAAGACACTGACCATTGAAACACGCACACACTGACCATTGAAACACACAAGACACTGACCATTGAAACACACAAGACACTGACCATTGAAAACACAGCACACTGACCATTGAAACACACAAGACACTGACCATTGAAACACACAGACACTGACCATTGAAACACGCAGCACACTGACCATTGAAAACACGCAGCACACTGACCATTGAAACACACAACGACACTGACCATTGAAACACACACAAGCACACTGACCATTGAAACACGCAGCACACTGACCATTGAAAACACGCAGCACACTGACCATTGAAACACGCAGCACACTGACCATTGAAACACGACCAAGCACACACTGACCATTGAAACACGCAACACACTGACCATTGAAACACACACAGCACTGACCATTGAAACACACAGCACTCTGATCATTGAGTCTGAGGTTCAGGTCCATTGAGTGAGGTTCGGGACCATTGAGTCTGAGGTTCAGGCCCATTGTAGCCTGAGGTTCGGGTCCATTGAGTCTGTGGGACCATTGAGTCTGTGGTTCAGGAACATTGAGTCTGTGGACCATTGAGTCTGTGGGACCATTGAGTCTGAGGTCAGGACCATTGAGTTCTGCGGGACCATTGAGTCTGCAGGACCATTGAGTCTGCGGGACCATTGAGTCTGTGGGACCATGAGCGGGACCATTGAGTCTGAGGTTCAGACCATTGAGTCTGCGGACCATTGAGTCTGCGGGACCATTGAGTCTGCGGGACCATTGGAGTCTCATTGAGTCTGCGGGACCATTGAGTCTGAGGTTCAGGTGGTACTTACGCCTCGCTCCTGAAGGTGTCGTGGCTGATCTTGTCGTCGTTCCCCTCCGTCCGGACACTCGTTTATGTTCCTCGCGCCCATCGTCGTCAGAGCTGCGACGCACAGAGGATCAGAGAGTTTAGAGTTTAGATCAGTGGTCCCCAAACTACGGCCCGCCTCCACATTTGACCCGGGCCCCCTGAACAATACCAGAGACGCATTATTCATGCTCAGTCATTTAAGAGATTCTGCTCTGACAACTGAACTTTGACCCAAGATTGTGCACGGCAGGAACAGGAACTCTCTGTGAAGAACCCTCAGAGGGTCATGAGAGAGGTCATGAGAGGGTCATGAGAGGGTCATGTCAGAGGGTCCATCAGAGGGTCATGAGAGGGTCATGAGAGGGTCTCAGAGGGTCATGAGAGGGTCATGAGGGAGAGGGTCATCAGAGGGCCCTCAGAGGGCCCTCAGAGGGTCATCAGGGGTCATCAGAGGGTCCTCAGAGGGTCATGAGAGGGCCCTCAGAGGGCCCTCAGAGGGTCCTCAGAGGTCCTCAGAGGGTCATCTGATGGTGAAAGGGTTATATATATTTGGGTGTGGCTTCCTCCAAACACTCATGTTTACATTGAGGCCCCCCTGCGCTCGTCACACTTTTTTCTGTCTCAAACGGACCCTGGCCCCCCATCAGAGAGGGAAAACATGTGGCCCTCACTGGAAAAGATTTGGGGACCCCTGGTCTAGAGTCTTCACAGAGCTCAAACCAGATCAAAATAAACGTGTTCCAAGCAAGGTCGGGAGGGCATCGTCGGGCAACACTCACCGCGGGCACACTCACCGCGGGCACACTCACCGTGCTCTGGGACGTCGGGCGTCGGGCACACTCACGTCGGGCACACTCACGTCGGGCACACTCACGTCGGCACACTCACGTCGGGCACACTCACGTCGGGCACACTCACGTCGGGCACACTCGGGCACACTCACCGCGGGCACACTCACTGCGGGCACACTCACCGTGCTGGTACTGCTTGTAGGTGATGTGTTTGCTCTGGGCCGGGTCCAGGACTTGGAACACTGTGTCCAGGTCTTTGTTGGTGAATAAAGTCGGGCCTCGAGCTCCAGAGAGACGAGAACGTTTGAGCTGCTCCACCTGAAGAGACAGGAACTCCCGCGGCTCCTCTGCAAACCACAAACAAGAACCTGAACCACGAACAAGAACCTGAACCACACACAAGAACATGAACCACGAACAAGAACCTGAACCACACACAAGAACATGAACCACGAACAAGAACCTGAACCACAAACAAGAACCTGAACCACAAACAAGAACATGAACCACACACAAGAACATGAACCACAAACAAGAACATGAACCACAAACAAGAACCTGAACCACGAACAAGGACATGAACCACGAACAAGAACCTGAACCACACAAGAACCTGAACCACACACAAGAACCTGAACCACACACAAGAACCTGAACCACACACAAGAACCTGAACCACAACACCAAGAACTGAACCACACACAAGAACATGAACCACGAACAAGAACCTGAACCACAAACAAGAACCTGAACCTTGTGTTTGAGTCTTGGTCCAGACAAATGGCCCCTTTACACAAATCACAGGGTTTTAAAGTCAAGAACCAAAATATACTCAAGTATTTGTGGTTGAGGAAAGTGTGACGTGTTCTTAAAGACGAGGGAACTAGAACCATTTAGTTCCTGAGCGTAGAACTATTAAAGGGCCTAAATAATAATATACAGAAGAAGTAAACACACGCGTCTACTTTGAATCAAATACAAGCTCTTATCTTGTACTTCTGTTCATTGGACACACACACTGGACACATGTTGGACACATGCTGGACACATGTTGGACACACACGCTGGACACATGGACACGCTGGACACACGCTGGACGCACACTTGAACACATGTTGGACACACACACTTGACACATGTTGGACACGCTGGACACATGCTGGACACATGTTGGACACATGTTGGACACACACTCTGGACACACGCTGGACACACACACTGGACACATGTTGGACACATGTTGGACACATTTGGACACACGCTGGACACACGCTGGACACATGTTGGAAACATGTTAGACACACACACTGGACACATGTTGGACACATGCTAGACACATGTTCGACACACGCTGGACACACGCTGGACACATGTTGGACACACACTCTGGACACATGTTGGACACACGCTGGACACATGTTGGACACACACACTCTGGACACATGTTGGACACACGCTGGACACATGTTGGACACACGCTGGACACACGTTGGACACACAGCCTGGACAACAGCACATGTTGGACACAACACATGTTGGACACATGTTGGACACACACACTGGACACACGCTCTGGACACATGACACATGTTGGACACACACACTGGACCACACGCTCTGGACACATGTTGGACACATGTTGGACACATGTTGGACACACGCTCTGGACACACGCAGGACACACGCTCTGGACACACGCTCTGGACACACGCTCTGGACACATTTGACACACGTTGGACACACACACTGGACACACGCTCTGGACACATGTTGGACACACACTGGACACACGCTCTGGACACACGCTCTGGACACATATTGGACACATGTTGGACACACACTGGACACACGCTCTGGACACACGCAGGACACACACATTGGACACTGGACACATGTTGGACACATGTTGGACACACGCTGGACACACTCTGGACACATGTTGGACACACGTTGGACACACACAGACTGGACACACGCTCTGGACACATGTTGGACACACACACTGGACACACGCCTCTGGACACATGTTGGACACACACGCAGGACACACACACACTGACACACGCTCTGGACACACGCTCTGGACACATGTTGGACACATATTGGACACATGTTGGACACACGCTCTGGACACACGCAGGACACACACACTGGACACACGCTCTGGACACACACGCTCTGGACACACGCTCTGGACAGATGTTTGACACACGTTGGACACACACACTGGACACACGCTCTGGACACATGTTGGACACACGCAGGACACACACACACTGGACACACGCTCTGGACACATGTTGGACACATATTGGACACATGTTGGACACACGACACACGCAGGACACACCTGGTCTGTGGAACAACACCAGGCTGAGGAGATGGTCCATCAGCTCCAGAATCTGATGTTTCTCTAAATATTCCTGCGCTTGTTCCTGTCGCTCCAAAGACGCCATTTTCCTCCTGTTCGTTTGAGCGGTTGCTAGGCGACGGCTAAAGGACCGTGACCACGTGACATTCAGAAGGTGTGTCGGGTCCAGGTGAACGTGCAGAACGTCCAGATGAACTCGTGAAGAGGACTTCATCTAAAGTCACGTTCTAGAAGCCTGGCTTTTATGACGCTGACCTCTGACGTCACGGTTACTTCTGCACGAACAAAACACTCCCCTCTAGTGGTATAACGCGGCATAGCAGGCAAATATCAAATGAAAGAAGAGTTGTACAACACGTGGTGAAACACGTGGTTTATATGTACATTTCTCTGCACTCCATTCATGGCTCATTTACACCCCTATCATCTACATCACTCATCTCTATCATCTACACCTCTATCATCTACACCTCTATCATCTACACCTCTATCATCTACACCACTATCATCTACATCTACACCTCTATCATCTACATCACTCATCTCTATCATCTACACCCCTATCATCTACATCACTCATCTCTATCATCTACACCTCTATCATCTACATCTACACTCTATCATCTACACCGCTATCATACATCTACAGCTCTTATCTACATCTACAGCTCTATCATCTCTATCATCTACATCACTCATCTCTATCATCTACATCTACAGCTCTATCATCTACACCTCTATCATCTACACCTCTATCATCTACATCTACACCTCTATCATCTACAGCTCTATCATCTACACCTCTATCATCTACATCTACAGCTCTATCCTCTACAGCTCTATCATCTACAGCTCTATCATCTACATCTACAGCTCATCATCTACACCTCTATCATCTACAGCTCTATCATCTACATCTACAGCTCTATCATCTACACCTCTATCATCTACAGCTCTATCATCTACATCTACACCTCTATCATCTACAGCTCTATCATCTATCTACACCTCTATCATCTACATCTACAGCTCTATCATCTACAGCTCTATCATCTACATCACTCATCTCTATCATCTACATCTACAGCTCTATCTACAGCTCTATCATCTACACCTCTATCATCTACATCTACAGCTCTATCATCTACATCTACAGCTCTATCATCTATATCACTCTACAGCTCTATCATCTACATCTACAGCTCTATCATCTACATCTACAGCTCTATCATCTACACCTCTATCATCTACATCATCTGAGACTTGTGTCAAGGCAAATTTTCTCTAATCTGGCTAAAGACCCTGTCCCTCCCCTTTGTGGGTACCACAGTGGTCAACCCCGGGTCACATGGGTGGGTCACGTCGGGTGGGTTTGGACTCTTCTGCTGGGACACGCCCCGGGTAAAAGGGGACGTCTGGTCACTTCTACAGAGGATGCTAAGAGCTAACATTAGCATAACAAACTTATTTTACCATTGACTTTTCCTTGTATCATGTATTTCAACGTTATTTAAATGTCCTAAACTTCAAGGCATTTCCTCCTGTAGAATCTAAAAGTAATATAACATTAACTTTAAACTGTAAATATAAAATATAACATTAACTTTAAACTGTAAATATAAAATACAAAAAATAACATTGACTTTAAACTTGACAAAATACAGTATTTCAGGAGACATTTCCCATGGATTTTACACACAAATGATACGACAAACACGACGCTTTGAGGAAAAGTGAGACAAACGTGAACTTCATGATGATGAAAACTGGAATAAAACCACTTCATTCAAGTTTTCACGCAGTGTTTAGAACATCATCTTTTCAATATTCTCTTTTATTGAGTTCATGAAACCGTGAAAAAGTGCGTTTACGCTGACGAACCCGCTCGGACTGAAGGTCAAGGGTTAAACGTGACATGATGGTGCTGGAGCAGGTT
Source organism: Chaenogobius annularis (assembly GCA_015082035.1). Classification (NCBI taxonomy): domain Eukaryota; kingdom Metazoa; phylum Chordata; class Actinopteri; order Gobiiformes; family Gobiidae; genus Chaenogobius; species Chaenogobius annularis. Next base: position 99,762 of record BJKM01000954.1, on the reverse strand, counting down.
CTGAGCAGGACAATCCGCTCTCCAGCCCGGCACGTTCCCACCCACAGCCCCTTTAAGCTCCATCACAATGTTAACGCGACGGTCAGTTTATCTTCTCCTCTCGAATATTCACACGTGCATTTGAATCTTCTCTTTTGCTCCTGAAACCTTTTCTAGACCGGGTTTGCCTCCGTCGCTGGTTCCATCGGTTGTGTCGTGCTTTAAGTCCGTTTTAATCCAGCTTTTGCTCATTCTTGATCTTCTCCAGAGCGACGCGCGCCTCCTCTCTCAGTTTGTATCCTCTCAGCTCCGTCCTCAGCTCTCCAGGTTGAGGAGGAATCTCTGGAACGCTCTGGAACCAACACAAAGGGATGAAATGTGCACGCAAATGAACCAGATCTTTTGTGAGTCCGAGTTTGAACGGAAGGGAAGTCTCACCAGGTCCGGGAGGTAATACTGATGCACCATCTGAGCTCCAGCGAACATCGACAGGACGCTGGCCACGAACATCCTCATGTAGCGCGGCCAGGACACTCCAGCGGGCATCTTTGGGCCAGGAGGAGGACCAGGAGGAGGACCAGGAGGAGGACGAGCAGGAGGACCAGCAGGAGCTACAGGAGGAGGACCAGCAGGAGGACCAGCAGGAGCTACAGGAGGAGGACCAGCAGGAGCACCAGCAGGAGCACCAGCAGGAGCTACAGGAGGAGGGAGAACATAAAACACTACATGTGCTGTACATTGTTCTTCAACATGTTTTATCAAGGTATTTTAGAGCAATAAAAACACCTATAGTTTAATAAATGCAAAGTATGTAGGTTCAAACCAAACCGTGGAACATTAAAGACAAAGTAAAGCCCTCTAAGAAAGGTTACATCGTGCATCTTTAAGTCTTACAGGAGAACCAAAGCCGTAAAACCGTATTTTGCTTCTTTCGACGCGCTCGACACGTGACAAACGGCTCCCGGGTTCGTCTGTTCGCGCTCCGTAAGATTTAAACACGCGATATTCCGATGAAAAGCACAAAACTCACCTTGTTTACGTCATGTCTCTGCGGAAGGTGAACCTCCACACGCCACTGCCAAGCGCATGCGCAGACTGAGCGCCTCCGCCACCAAAGAGCAGCAGTTGAACACGAGGTCTCACTCCACACAACTCCTGAAACGATAAAGACATGAACACAGCTCTCAATTACACTTTCATTCCGTGTTTATCGGACTCAAATTAGTTTTAGTTGCGTGTCACTGGAAGTTTGACTTGTTTTATATAAATATGAAGTTATTAGCGTTTGGGTTGGAGTGAATTTCTCGTAACAAAACGCTAACTTTCGCCCTTTTAGGAAAAAACGCTATTATAACAACATATTTAAACGTAATTTGAAGTTTTAACACTTTACATGAAACCAATATTTCAAATACGCAGATTAATCATGTATATTAGTACATTTTTCACTGTTCAACGGTACAGAAGAGCATGAACTGTCGTGTCATCTGCTGCAGTTCTTCTCCTGACCACAGAGGGAGACATACGCCGCGGCACAAACAGGAAGTGGAGGTTTTTAAATGGCTTTGTTTTGTTCCCTTCCCCCAAAATCACCCACAAACTGCACCAAAACAGCGCTGCACAATGTTTGACAGGTTTGTGCGCCGCGATCTTTTAGTTTGACACGTTTATTCGCGGTTTACAGACAGGATTTCTATTTCTATCTCTAGAAAAGGAAAAACAAAGGCCAGTTTTAAATGGACCTGGCTCTGAAGTGTCTTGCAATAATTTACAGAAGATATCTTTCTCAAAAACGCTGAACTATGTTTGTCCTTAATATTGTGTAGTACAAGCTTTAGTCCGGTTTAGGTTTAGTTTTGATTTGAAGCTGGTTTGGTCCTGGTTTGGTCCTGGTTTGGTCCTGGTTTGGTCCTGGTTTGGTTTGGTCGTAGTTTAGTCCTGGTGTTTAGTTGGATTAAACTTAAGCTCTAATTAGTGGAACGCTTTATTTACTTCTTAAAGTGTTGATAGTTGATCCTTAAAACCTGCTGAATTCATTGTGTTTGTGTTTTATTGCGTTATGTAAAACTGTATTCTATATTTGATGGTTTCCAGGAGTTCTTCTCAGTCGCCTCCAGACTCTGGACACGTTCCTCCTTTCGCTCCATTCTCACACTCGGACCCCAACGACCCGAACGAACAGGGATTTTACAGAGAAAACACACACTTTTACCCAAACTACCACCAGAACTATCCAAACTACCACCAGAACTATCAACAGAACTACCACCAGAACTACCAGCAGAACTTGTCCCAGCCCAGTGGCGAGTATCTGGACGCACCGTACCAAAGCGGACCAAATCACTCGCAGTATTTCCCACAGTATTCACACCCACAGCACCAGAACCAACACGATCTCCACCAGAACCAACACGATCTCCACCAGAACCAACACGATCTCCACCAGAACCAACACGGTCTCCACCAGAACCAACACGGTCTCCACCAGAACCAACACGGTCTGCCCCAGAACCAACACGGTCTGCCCCAGAACCAACACGGTCTGCCCCAGAACCAACACGGTCTGCCCCAGAACCAACACGGTCTGCCCCAGAACCAACACGGTCTCCACCAGACCCACCAGACCCAACACGGTCCGCCCCAGACCCAACACGGTCCGCCCCAGACCCAACACGGGCCTCCCCAGACCCAACACGGGCCTCCCCAGACCCAACACGGGCCTCCCCAGACCCGGCACCAGGACAGTGTGTGTACTAATCATCCGACACACAGACATGAACAGTTTTATCCGAGCGTTGGAGTGAAAACAGAACATGAAGAGGAGTTTGAGCAGAACGAACCGAGCCCGACTCCAGGTGAGACGCTGCCTTTAAACGGGAGGGTTTGTGCTTCAATTTTATTCTATGGAAATAATATAAAGGAAAAGCAAAACTAATCTCCCTCCATTCCTTTTGTTTCCTCAGAGAAAAAGAAACGCGGGCGTCCGAGTAAAAAGATTCTGGATTCTGCCGACGCTTCGGACGAAAAGGAAACGCAGAGAAAGAAACGAAACCTGAACCGATTTGACGGTTTGTCTGTGGAGGAAGTGATGTCACGCACTCTGCCCGACGTCATCGAGGAAAACCTGGACATCCTCATCGTGAGTTCAAGACGCACGAGAAACACGAGCGTTTTCATATTTTACAGCGACGTCTGACGGAGTCGTGTTTGGTCTGTTTCAGATCGGGATTAATCCTGGTTTACTGTCGGCGTTTAAAGGACATCACTATCCAAACCCCGGGAACCACTTCTGTGAGACCTTTAACTCTTTTATCTAGGCCTGAACCAGGCCTGAACCAGGCCTGAACCAGGTCTAAGCCCGGACTCTGGTTTTCTTCTCAGGGAAGTGCCTGTTCCTGTCGGGCTTCACAGAGAAACAGCTGAATTACCTCGACGACATGAGTTTGCCTCAGAAATACAGCATCGGCTTCACCAACATTGTGGAGAGAACTACACCAGGAAGTAAAGATCTGAGCAGGTACTGGAGCAGGTACTGGAGCAGGACTGGAGCAGGACTGGAGCAGGTACTGGAGCAGGTACTGGAGCAGGACTGGAGCAGGACTGGAGCAGGTACTGGAGCAGGTACTGGAGCAGGTACTGGAGCAGGTACTGGAGCAGGTACTGGACCAGGTACTGGAGCAGGTACTGGAGCAGGTACTGGAGCAGGTACTGGACCAGGACTGGTGCAGGACTGGAGCAGGACTGGAGCAGGACTGGACCTTTTACAGATATCTACAAATAAGAAGTTACTATAATCTAGAGTCTTTCTAAAGGTCAGAGGGGGGCGCCAGTGAGAGAATTTCTCATAGTTTTTTAGTACCTTCAGTTTGTATCCAGACGTTGGACCAATATCATGAAGAAAATGCATCACATTAGGAATGGACTCGTCTGGTTTGGTTAAATATAGTACAACATCATCTGCAGCAGGTGGTTTTATGTTCCGTCCCATCGACACTGAGTTGTGTCCGTTTGTCTCATAAATTGGGCCGATGGTTCCAAATACAAAGCGAACAAGAGGAGGGACCAAACACAGCCCTGTGTCACCCCTCACTCCAGAGTCAGTGGGTCTGTTATGTGACCATTGATATTAATTCTTGATGTTGGACCATCGAGCCCAAATATTTTGTATAAAAAAAATCATCTATTCTAAATATGTCCATCACTTTATATAAATAAGTCCAGCTCACAGAGTCCAAACCTTCTCAGGTCCAGGTCCAGACTTCTTCTTCCATTTTGTTTTGTTGTGTGTGTATTTGGCTCATTGTGTGTAAAGATGGTCTGATGTTGTCTTATGTTTGTCGTTTGCTCATAAATCCGGTCTGATCATTGTGGATCACATTTGGGAGGATTTGGTCCATTCTTTTGGACAGAATTGAGGTGGGGCTCAATCCCCGCCCAGATGCGCAGATGCTAGCGCCGGAGCAGAGCTAGCAGCTATCTTAGGTGTAGCATCGTGGCCTGATTGTCGGTGGCATTTTCCTTCTTGTTTTTCTCAGACGTGTTCACATAACAAGCGTCCCGTCTCTGCATATGTCTGCTCCCACATCTCTGGTCGCCCCTGGTTTCCACGGTGCTTTTCTCTCTGGTCCTGTCTTTAGTATTTTATGTTTTACTTTATTTTCGTTTCTGACAGTAAAGAGATCCGAGAAGGCGGGAAACAGTTGCTGGAGAAACTGCAGAAGTACAAACCGCTCATCGCAGCGTTCAACGGCAAAGGTAAAGGAGCCACTGGAGCAAGAGAAACCTGCAGAGGAACGTCACCGTGGTTTTCCTGTTGTGTCCAGGCATCTACGAGATCTTCTGTAAAGAGACGTTTGGAGTCAAAGCCAAAAATCTGGAGTTTGGACTGCAGCCGTACAAGATCCCTCAAACTGAAACGGTGACTCTTCAGTTCAGTTACACATTCAGCGTTCACATTCATGCGCAGTAGGAACCCTCAGTAGGGCCCCGCGCGCAGTGGGACCCCCGCGCAGTGGCGCTTGGTGACTTCCGTGCGACTTGAGTGTACTTCCGTGCTTACTTGAGTGTACTTCCCGTGCGTACTTGAGAGTGTACTTGCTGTGCGTGCGTACTTGAGTGTACTTGCGTGCGTACTTGAGTGTTCCTGTGTACTTCCGTGCGTTCCTGAGTGTACTTCCGTGCGTTCCTGAGTGTACTTCCGTGCGTTCCTGAGTGTACTTCCGTGCGTTCCTGAGTGTTCCGTGCGTTCCTGAGTGTACTTCCGTGCGTTCCTGAGTGTACCCCGTGCGTTGCCTGAGTGTACTTCCGTTGGTTCCTGAGTGTAACTTCCAGGCTCCTGAGTGTACTTCCGTGCTTCCTGGTTGTACTTCCCGTGCGTTCCTGAGCTTACTTCCGTGGACGTTCCTGAGTGTACTTCCCGTGCGTTCCTGCAGTGTACTTCCCGTGCGTTCCTGAGTGTACTTCCGTGCGTTCCTGGAGTGTACTTCGTGGCGTTCCATGAGTGACTTCGTGCGTTCCTGAGTGTACTTCCGTGCGTTCCTGAGTGTACTTCCGTGCGTTCCTGAGTGTACTTCCGTGCGTTCCTGAGTGTACTTCCGTGCGTTCCTGAGGTGTACTTCCTTGCTCTCCTGAGAGTACTCCGTGCGTTCCTGAGTGTACTTCCGTGCGTTCCTGAGTGTACTTCCGTGCGTTCCTGAGTGTACTTCCGTGCTTCCTGGGTGCGTTCCTGAGGTACTTCCGTGCGTTCCTGAGTGTACTTCCGTGCGTTCCTGAGTGTACTTCCGTGCGTTCCTGAGTGTACTTCCGTGCGTTCCTGAGTGTACTTCCGTGCGTTCCTGACTTCCGTGCGTTCCGTGTACTTCCGTGCGTTCCTGAGTGTACTTCCGTGCGTTCCTGAGTGACTTCCTGTGGTTCCTGTGTGTTACTCCGTGCGTTCCTGAGTTGTACTTCCGTGCGTTTCCTGGTGACTTCCCGTGCCGTTCCGATTGTACTTCCGTGCGTTCCTGAGTGTACTTCCGTGCTAAGAGTGTTCCTGAGTGTACGTTCCTGAGTTGTACTTCCCATGCGTTCCTGAGTGTACTTCCGTGCGTTCCTGAGTGTACTTCCGTGCGTTCCTGAGTGACTTGTGTACTTTCCGTGCGTTCCTGAGCCTGTACTTGCGTGCTTCTGTGTACCGCGTGTCCGTGCGTTCCTGAGTGTACTTGCGTGCGTCCTGAGTTGTACTTGCTGCGTTCCTGAGTGTACTTGCGTGCGTACTTGAGTGTACTTGCGTGCGTACTAGTGTTACTTCCTGTGCGTTGTACTTGCGTGCGTACTTGAGTGTACTTCCGTGCGTTCCCCTGAGTGTAACTGTGCGTGCGTACTTGAGTGTACTTGCGTGCGTTCCTGAGTGTACTTGCGTGCGTTCCTGAGTGTACTTGCGTGCGTACTTGAGTGTACTTGCGTCATGCTGAGTTACTTCCTGAGTGTACTTGCGTGCGTTCCTGACTTGCGTTGCGTTCCTGATGTACTTGCGTGCGTTCCTGACTGCTGTGTACTTGCGTGCGTTCCTGAGTGTACTGAGTGCGTTCCTGTACTTGCGTGCGTTCCTGAGTGTACTTGCGTGCGTACTTGAGTGTACTTGCGTGCGTACTTGAGTGTACTTGCGTGCGTACTTGAGTGTACTTGTGTGCGTTCTTGTCAGGTGTGTTTCCTGATGCCGTCCTCTAGTCCGCGCTGTGCTCAGTTTCCCCGAGCTCAGGACAAGGTTCACTTTTACATCAAACTGAAGGAGCTGAGAGACGGCCTGAAGGGGGCAGTGCAGAGCGGCGAGGTGGAGGAGACGCACTACACGTTCGACCTGCAGCTGGCGAAAGGTTTGGGCCTGAACGTGGATCAGGATCAAGTTTACTCAGTGTTTTTCGATTGGTGTATTTCCTGAGATACTCTGTGTGATAAAGGTGAAACTTGTGGGCGTTTGTCCAGTAAAAGCTTCATCTTTTGTGGTATTCTGACGTTCATCCATTCATCCCAGTTCCTCAGTGAAATATTCAGAATACTGTGAATGATGTTTGAATACTGCAGAAAGCATTTATAATATTTAGTTTTAAAACTCAAAATGCTTCATTCATTTCACATTTCTCTGATACTTCAACCTCTTGTTTTTCTGAAGTTTAAGCATTTGAATAGTTTTTATTTCTTTAAATGCTTTTTCAGCTCCTAAAAAAAACCATTGTTACCAACATTCAAAACGACCAAAAACCTTGTGAACACACAACACATTCTGTTTGGACCAATAATGAAGGAGCTGAAACGTTTGATTGACATGTGTCGTTTGTCACTGCAGAGGATGCGAAGCGTCTGTCAATCAAAGAGGAACAGGAGGATCCAGAGTACGAGAACTGTGCTGGAGTTTCATCTGAAACTAACACAAGAGGCAAAACCCTGAGGGAGGGACCAAGGAACGACAGGAACTCAGGTGTGAAACTAACACGACAGGCCCACTTCAGGTGAAACTAAACAACGCACGACAGGCCACTCAGGTGTAAACTAACACGCCAACGACAGGCACTCAGGTGAAAACTAACACGGGACAGGCACTCAGGTGAAACTAACACGACAGGCACTCAGGTGAAAACTACACGACAGGCACCTCAGGCTGAAACTAACACGACAGGCACTCAGGTGAACACAACACACGACAGAAACTAACCGACACACACGACAGGAACTCAGGTGAAACTAAACACGCAACACCACAGGAACTCAGGGCACTAACACGCACACACGACAGGAACTCAGGTAAAACTAACACGTACACCACTGACAGGAACAGGCGACAGGCACTCAGGTGAAACTAACACGACAGGCACTCAGGTGAAACTAACACGACAGGCACTCAGGTGAAACTAACACGACGAGGCATCAGGTGAACTACAGACACGACAGGAACTCAGGTGAAACTAACACGCACACACGACAGGAACAGGAAACTAACACGCACTCACGACAGGTGAAACTAACACGCACACACGACAGGAACTCAGGTGAAAACTAACCGCACAACAGGAAACGGTAACACGACACACGACTAACACGCACACACGACTCAGGTGAAACTAACACGTACACACGACGGAACTCAGGTGAAACTAACACGCACACACGACAGGAACTCAGGTGAAACTAACACGTACACACGACAGGAACTCAGGTGAAACTAACACGTACCACGACAGGAACTCAGGTGAAACTAACACGCAACAGACAGGAACACAGGTGAACTAACACGCACACGACAGGAACTCGGTTGAAACTAACGACGCACGACACGACAGGAACTCAGGTGAAACAACACGCACACACGAACAGGAACTCAGGTGAAACTAACACAAACAAGACAGGAACTCCGGTGAAACTAACACGCACACACGACAGGAACTCAGGTGAAACTAACACGTGCACACACGACAGGAACTCAGGTGAAACTAACACGCACACACGACAGGAACTGCAGGTGAAAACTAACACACACACGACAGTGAACTAACACCACACCGACAGGAAACTAACACACAACAAGACAGGTGAAACTAACACACACACACGACAGGAACTCAGGTGAAACTAACACACGCACACGACAGAAAATGTTGTTCCTTTGGCTGTAATATTCCACAGTATGGCATTACGCTGATCTAGACTAAACCTCGGGAAAGTTACACGGTGTGACTTTAATAACCTTCACATGAGTCTCAAAGTAAAAATGCAGTGGAACGAAATCGTGATATTGAAAAGTGAAACATTTGTGTTGTTTTTACAGGGACGGGTGAAGATGGGACCTTGAGAAGAAGTTTATTTTTTACTGTTTTTAAACCCTTATTTTATTATTATTTTATATTTGACTGTCGCTTTGACAAATGCTGCTCCCTCAGCACGGAATCCACGGCCACAGAATCTGATCTCAACGCGACAAAACGGACCCTCGTCTTTGGTGATTCTAGTTCAAATGGCCCTTTGCCCTGGTGGACACATCTTCAGACGCCTTCCTGGAGATTCATGATGTTTCCAGAGTTTTTGTCTGGTTTGAAGAAGAGTCTGAGGTCGTGGACTTTGGACCGCTTCAGGAACCGTCTGATCAGAACTGTCTCAGACGTTTCCCCAAGCAGAGATTTGTGTTTCTGTCAGGAACTCTCAGCTCTGAATGATCGTCCCGAAGTAGAGTCCAGAACATCACGAGTCCAGCAAACGCTGTTTACAAGGACTAAACCAGGACTGAACCGGGATTAAACCTGGACTAGAACAGGACGGTCAAGTCTACATCAGCAGTGGAATGGGCTCAAAGCGGGACCAAACAAGTGTGAACGCACTCCAAGTCTACATCAGGACTAAAACGGGCTCAATTTTGGACCTAATGACAAGTGTGAACGCAGCCTAAACCAGGACTGATGCAGGACTAAACCAGGGTCTGAACCAGGGACTAAACTACACTTTACCTTTAGTTCCCGGTTTGAGAGCCCAGTTTAATTCTGATGTAGACTTGATTTTAGTCCTGGTTTATCCCTGGCCTTGTGTAGGACTAAACCAAGTCTAAACCGGGGGTCTAAACCGGGTCAACCGGGGTACGGGGTCTAAACCGGGGGTCTAAACCGGGTCTAAACCGGGGTCTAAACCGGGGTCTACCGGGGTCTAACCGGGGTCTACACCGGGGTCTACACCGGGGTCTAAACCGGGTCTAAACCGGGTCTACCGGGTCTAAACCGGGGTCTAAACCGGGGTCTAAACCGGGGTCTACACACACCGGGGTCTACACCGGGGTCTAAACCGGGGTCTAAACCGGGGTCTAACCGGGGTCTACACCGGGTCTACACCGGGGTCTACACCGGGGTCTACACCGGGGTCACCGGGGTCTACACCGGGTCTACGGGGTCTACACCGGGGTCTACACCGGGACCAGTGTGAACCAATGTAACTTTTGTATTTAAAATGATGTGAATGTGATGCATTTCTATGAGTTGATTAAAACTGATCAACTGCTTCTTACATTGTCTTTCTTGGACCGACTTGTTTAATTAACGCGGTTAGAAGTCTACATAATGAACAAAAGTCGAAATACAATGACTTCCTGAGAGTTTCAATGGAAAGACTCTGAGCCAATGAGAATCGAGCGTGTTTAAAAGTCAAGCGGCGCAAACCAACTACACGGGGGGGGGGCGCGTTTGTACTTTCGACTTTTGCTTCATTATAAACGTCCCTTTTCTAATCACGTACGCACAGACCCCCCTCAGAGGCACAAATACAGAGTGTAAAGCGACTTTGAGGTGACTCTTTGCGCGTCTGTCGCGTTCGCCCCCGTTTCCCCGGCGCCGCGCTCTTGGGCCGCTCCGTGTCAGAGTTGAACACGGTCTGTCATGTCTTTGTTGTCGCCCTGAGCTTCGGACACAAATGGAAGAATAAACTCACTTTCGCACCAACCCGCCGCGTTTTCGCCCTCCGCCTGCAGGTACGGCCCCGTTTCATTCCCCCCGTTCGCCCGAGCCGTTTCTGCGCGGGCTTTTGTGCAGAACGAGGCGAGTTCATTCATCCATGCTAAGCTAGCTCAGCGGCTAGCAAGGGGCCGGGGCTAACCGCGGCTAACACGTAGCAATCACGCCTAAAATGACAGTTTTACAACTATTGCACGGACAAAACCATTGTGTTTTGGAGGTGTGTTTTACAGTACGATGGTGGGATGCAGGGGGATTCAAAGCGCCCCATTTAAAGAGAAAAGTTCCCGTTTTTTAGCTCTTTTAATTGTTAGCATTGTTACTAGCCCATAGTTAACAATGATGGGGGCATTTAAACATGGGCACACAACGCTTTTGAGAAATACTGCACTTTAGTAGGAATAATAATATGAGCTTTAGCACCGGGAGCAGGCGTGTTCTTAAACCTGATGGAACGTCGTCCCACATGAAGAATAGTCCTTTTATTGTAGCACGAGGCCCAAAGCTGCAACTTTATCAGCAGATTCCTCCATTATTTACATGATGCAGCAGATTTTGAACACAAAACGCAGCAAATGTCAGTCTGAGTGGAACATAACGTGATGTAGAAACTGGATTAAACTCCGAATGTGACGGTGAAAGCCTCAGACACATGAGAGTGACATCAGAGCTGCTTCAGACACGTTTAACCCTGGATTTGACTGCATTCACCCGCAGATATGTTCCCAAATGTACCACTGATTACACTTTAGTGACATTCTTTGTCAATGCAAAGCGAACGCAAGGACATTTCTAACCTGGAAAGTCAGAGTTGTTTCTTATTTTCCGTTATAAAGACTTAAAATCATTAGCTTTTGCATCTGATGTCAGTTTATGTTCATTTTTCTGATGGCTCTGTTCAATCCAGAACACCTGATCATTCGAGACGTTTCTTTTTATTATGGACATCCGGCCGACTTGCAGAAGAAACCGTTGTGTAAAACTCACAGTGAGAATAAATTCCAATAAATCTGTCTTTTTATCCGAGGCTTTTACATTTATATTCCAGATGAGCCAAAAAGTCAAATATGCATCTGAAAAATAAAAATGATTAAAACAGACTATAAATGTCATCCGTTTTTTTTGTTCTTTACACTCCTGATTTAATTTGTTGTGTTGATTGTTTCTGAGCGTTTGGTTCCATCTGTCTGTGGTTCACTGCGGCACATGCCTTCACTTTGAGCAGCCCAAACTCAAACGAAATCTTGAATTCTAATCCTAAATCCAACGTGAGCCTGAATTGACTGTGAATGTATTTAAAGTCTGAGCCGCGATGGACGACAGGTCTCCGGCCGCGATGCCTGTGTCTCCGGACTACATCCAGCAGTGGTGAGTGCAAACCAGATCAATCTACCTAAAACGACTTTACAAACAAACAAAAAACAAGTGAAATTCGAATGAAAACATGCCCAGAGTTCAAACTGAACCATGTGCGACTTTTCATCTTTCCACCGCTTTGTTTTTTAAGTCAAATTTGACGATTTTCACTCAGTTTGAGTTTGAATGCACGGCTGTAGGAAAAGTGTCCGTGACGTCAGAGATGAAGAGGTTTATTTCATGTGTTCACGTCTTTACAACACAGCTCACACTTTCCATGTTTATGTTGAGGTTACTCACACGTCACATTCATAACACAAAGAGAAGGCATTCTTCTGACTTTAGAGTCTTGTCTGTGTTCCTTTGTGTTCCTTTGGCTGTTCAAATGTTTGGATTGTTCCCTGTTTTTCAGGATCCATCAGACGCAGCAGTTCCACGCTCTGCAGGCTCAATACTCTGGCTACCACCAGCACTACTCTTACCCCCCCACAGAGGGCGCTATGGCCAGTGCTCAGAGCAACGTGGAGCAGCCGCCTCCGCTTCACCCACAGAACCATCAGAATCATAAGAACCTCCAGAACCTCCAGAACGTCCCTCTGCCTCCGGAGCAGCAGGGGGCAGCAGACCTCAGCAAACGTAAGAGTCTCTAAGTCTTCAGCTCAGCGGTGGTACAAAAGTAAATACTTCACTCGAGAACAGTATTTGTACTTTCTACAGTACTACATTTTTGAACTGGACTGAAAAGTGGAAAGTACTTTTCAAATATTTAGCTGAGAACTTCCTGTTCCTGGCTTCGAGAAAGTGAATGGAAAAATGAATAAATTGGTTTTCTCTTTTCCAGCGGTCCACAAACGCAGCACATGTACTATTTAGAAGAAATACAACACACATCTTTCACCAGACATTTAAAACGACAGACGGTTAAGGATATTTGGTCCATTGTTCCATCTGAGGAACATAAATGAAGTGGTACGCTCTGGTGCACGTGTGTTTAGAACCTGTTGTTTTAGTTTAGAACCTGTTGTTTTAGTTTAGAACCTGTTGTTTTAGTTTAGAACCTGTTGTTTTAGTTTAGAACCTGCTTAAACTAAAGGATAACGTGTCGAGTCCACTTGACATGATATAGGCCCTTTAATAGATGAAATGTTCAGCTGTGTTGAAGGCTTTAGATCAGGCATGTCCAAAATACGGCCCGGGGGGCCAAATGCGGCCCTCAGACCAATTTTTGTTGGCCCTCCGGCGTCCTGCTAAGTTGGTCCAAACAACAAAAAGTAGTACTTTTTACTGTAAAATTGGAATAATTCAAGCATTCTGATGTTATTCCAACTTAATATTAATGTTCCAAGTCGTATTAAAGGTGTGGAGCCCCATCGAAACTAGGTCAAATGCAACATTTAGAAGGATTCACTCCATTGTTGGGTTGACTGTGGCCCTCTGCTCTGTATAGTTTCAAAATGTGGGGCGCTGTGAAAAAAGACACCCCTGGTTTAGATAAATCTATAAAAAGAGCTGGACAGGACTCTATTGTCCAGTTCTAACACAAGGTCATGTAAAACTTTAAACAGGCCGTCTCGTGCCTGTGCCCATGTCCTTCAGGTGAGGATTCTAAACTCAACACTTATTCTTTCTAGTCCTGCTTTTGTCCCATTTTTATGAGATAGTTTTATTGTTTATTTACTTCAGTGAAACAATAGAGTTCTACAATTTGATGTTTGTGGATTTGGATGTAAATAATACAATTGTGGTTCAGTTTTGTGGTGCGGCCCACGTACAACGGCCCCTGTAAAACATAATTGAACAGCCCTAAAGTGTGACCTGCTGATTCAATCTTAACCTCTTCGATACGTTTAAATGAGTTTGTTTAAATTGTCCATTTTGAGTGACATAAAAGAATCTGTGGCAGAAGCTCTTTCTGTCTGAATATAAAGCTCTTCAGGAAGCATGCGCTGTTAGCGTGAGCGCGTTTGTTAGCGTGAGCGCGTTTGTTAGCGTGAGCGCGTTTGCTAGCGTGAGCGCGTTTGCTAGCGTGAGCGCGTTTGCTAGCGTGAGCGCGTTTGCTAGCGTGATCCAGTTTGCTAGCGTGATCCAGTTTGCTAGCGTGAGCGCGTTTGTTAGCGTGATCCAGTTTGTTAGCGTGAGCGCGTTTGTTAGCGTGATCCAGTTTGTTAGCGTGATCAGGTAACCCCTGGGACAGGACCACCTCGGTGCTCTGTGGAGAAGGTGCCAGAGTGTGCAGAGAAAACAAACCGCAAACTTATGAAAACCATGTTCCTTTGTCCTCCAGCTCCGCCGAAGAAGCGCGGCCGCCCGGCTCAGCCCAAAGAACCCAAAGAACCCAAAGAACCCAAACCGCCTAAGCCTCCCAAGGTTCCCAAGGTTCCCAAGGTTCCTAAGGTTCCTAAACCCCCCAAAGACCCGAGCGCTCCCAAGGCCAAACCAGGACCCAAACCCAAGAAGGCGAAGGCGGCAGAAGGAGCCGAAGGAGCTGAAGGAAACGCCGTGGACGAAAGTCCCAAGAAAGTGAGGAGGAAAGTGGATCGTTTCAAGGGAATGTCCGAGGAAGAAGTGATGAAGAAGACTCTGCCAGACCTGCTGGACTACAACCTGGACTACGTCATTGTGAGTCTGGGTTTGGACTGGGTTTGGACTGGGTTTAGGCTGGACTGGTCTCTGTGCTGTCCTCACTTGTCACACACAAACCTCCCCAGTGTTTAATACTGTGAGGCTGTCGTTAATGTTGTGGGGACGTTGTGGGGACGTTGTGGGGACGTTGTGGGGACGTTGTGGGGACGTTGTGGGGACGTTGTGGGGACATTGTAAACTGTAAATTGTGATTTCAGATTGGCATAAACCCAGGACTTATGGCCGCTTACATCGGACGCTGGTTTCCTGGACCTGGAAATCACTTCTGTGAGTTTGGAGAAGGGGAGGAGCGGAGGGAGGAGCGAAGGGAGGAGCCTATCTGCTGTGGGGGCGTGTCTAAAGGCCTGTGTGTTTCAGGGAAGTGCCTGTTCCTGTCGGGCTTCACAGACGAGCAGCTGAATCACATGCACGACACAGTTCTGCCTCAGAAGTACAAGATGGGCTTCACCAACATGGTGGCACGGGCCACGCCGGGGAGCAAGGACCTGAGCAGGTACACCAGAGAGACCCACCCACAGGGGCCCAAAGGGCTGCCGCACTCCACCCACAGGGGCCCAAAGGGCTGCCGCACTCCACCCACAGGGGCCCAAAGGGCTGCCGCACTCCACCCAAAGGGCCGTACAGAGCCTGTGCAAACAAGGTTTCTAACAAAGATTTAAAGGTGTTCAGAGTCTGGGACCTGCAAAGGCACGGCTCCCTCTGGGTTTAACCGTGACCTCGGAACATCTAATGTTCTACAAGGAACATGGACAGCTCTGAGGAGGAGCCAGCCCTTTCAAACATTTGAAAACCATCAGCAGCATCTTGAACCCATCCGAGCTGGAACTGAACTCTCATTTTACTGCGAAAATGAATGAAATCAGCTGGTGTGATTTACCCTCTGAACAGAGGTCGATGCGGATTGTCCAATATTTTTCTCTAGAGTTACAATCAATAATAAACCATTTTCAAAGAGAAATCAAACCATGACGTTGTCCTTCAGTGGATTCACAAAGACATAAAAATCAAAGCCAGATTTGGCCTTAAAAATAGCTCTAAAATCCAAACAAATGAAGGGGTTTAGCATCCCAAGGAAAAGGTCATTGTGAAGAGCTAAAGAGACCAACAGGAAAAGATCATAAATCCTCAGATGCCAAACTCCTAAGTATAAAGAAGACCCATTACAAGTTGACACGTAGCCCACCCATAGAGTCATTACATGGTCCATTAAATGGACCGAACCTATGTGCACTTTAAATGAAGTCACAATGAACAAAATAATAAAGTTACTCCAAATCCAAGGACACATTTGTCTGGACTCAGTGTGAGACTCAGGTCCATCACTAAAGGGACAATGGTTTGGCCCACAGATGTGGAAGCCCACCATCATTACACCCTCTTTAAGTCAGGGAATGTGACCGAGCTCAGAAACCAGACCTATCAGCATTCTGCCGGTGGTCTCTGCTGAGAGGTGTAGCAGACCAGCGAGTGGCCCATCTTAACGACTCGCCTTACGGACCACACCCCAGGCAGTTAGGCTTCAGAGCAACCATTCCACCTAGGTGTGGTCGGCGCCGTTCCCCTCTGTGGTCGGCTCTGTGGTCGGCGCCGTTCCCCTCTGTGGTCGGCTCTGTGGTCGGCGCCGTTCCCCTCTGTGGTCGGCTCTGTGGTCGGCGCCGTTCCCCTCTGTGGTCGGCGCCGTTCCCCTCTGTGGTCGGCGCCGTTCCCCTCTGTGGTCGGCTCCGTTCACCCCTGTGGTCGGCGCCGTTCCCCTCTGTGGTCGGCGCCGTTCCCCCCTGTGGTCGGCGCCGTTCTAATCACACAATGTGTAAACTGGATGAAATCATATTTAGAACACAAGCTGTCATCCCATCTGGTATATAATGGTGTGCCCCAGGGCTCACTCCTGGGGCCTCTCTTATTCAGCCTGTATTCAGTGTGTTCTGGATGTTCTGGATGTGAACAGACGACACTGTTGTCTACGTAAGAGGAGAAACAAGGAAGAAGCAGCAAAAACACTTCCTGAAACGATGGTACATATTTATGAATGTCTTTTTAACTCCGGTCTGCATTTAAATGTAAAGTAACCAGGATGTATGTTCTTCACAAAACGAGCCTCAAATTCACCAAATCCGGATGTGTACGTCGTAGATGAGAAGATGAAAATGGAGACTGAATACAAATATTTAGGAATTATTCTGGATTCTAATCTTGCGTTTAAGGAACATTTATCAAGAACATTTAGTACATTTGAGGTGTATTAGGCACCGTCTAAAGCAAGAAGCTGCCAAACTTTTCAATGCAATGTCACATCTAACCTACTGCGCCACCAGCTGGTCACAGGGCTGTAAGACAACACTGAAGCCAGTCCAGTCTGTCTCCACATGAAACCTTCTGGTCGTCATCATTGTAGTATTTTGGTCAAATACAAACTCACGTTGGGAAAACATGGTACAGTTTCATGATGCCAACCCACAAGGCCGGCCCACCACCACGTTCTAATGTCAGTAGTCAAAGTAACAGACACACCTGATCTGCTTTTTCAGGACGACACAAACCATCGCGCACACACAATGTTAATACACACAGAACTTTGAAACATGTGTTGAAATCATGGTCACCAGAGAATCAAACCTGTGACCATCGTTTTCCTCTGGTGCTTGTCCCATGTTCTTGTCTGTCGTTCTGCTCGTGAAGACCTCTGTTCAGGTTTCACCCTTTCATCTGATTTTATATGTTCTGGAGCAGGAGACATGTGATCCTATGTTCTGGAGCAGGAGACATGTGATCATATGTTCTGGAGCAGGAGACATGTGATCATATGTTCTGGAGCAGGAGACATGTGATCATATGTTCTGGAGCAGGAGACATGTGATCATATGTTTCTTGGAGAGGAGACATTGTGATCATATGTTCTGGAGCAGGAGATGTGATCATATGTTCTGGAGCAGGAGACATGTGATCATATGTTCTGGAGCAGGAGAGCATGTGATCATATTTGTTTCGGAGCAGGAACATGTGATCATATGTTCTGGAGCAGGAGACATGTGATCATATGTTCTGGAGCAGGAGACATGTGATCAATGTTCTGGAGCAGGCAGACACATGTGATCATATGTTCTGGAGCAGGAAGGACATTGATCATATGTTCTGGAGCAGGAGACATGTGATATGTTCTGGAGCAGGAGACATGTGATCATATGTTTGGAGCAGGACACATGTGATCATATGTTCTGGAGCAGGAGAATGTGATCATTGTTCTGGAGCAGGAGACATGTGATCATATGTTCTGGAGCAGGAACATGTGATATATGTTCTGGAGCAGGAGACATGTGATCATATGTTCTGGTGCACAGGCAGAGCATGTGATCAGTCTGAGGCAGGAGACTGTGATCTATGTTCTGGAGCAGGAGACATGCTGATCACTATGTTCTGGAGGCAGGAGACATGTGATCTATGTTCTGGACAGGAGAATGTGATCTATGTTCTGGGAGCGCAGGAGACATGTGATCATATGTTCTGTGCTGGACAGGAGACATGTGATCCTATGTCTGGAGCGCAGAGACATGTGATCCTATGTTCTGGAGCGCAGGAGACCATGTGATCCTATGTTCTGTGGAGCACAGGAGACATGTGTCCTATGTTCTGGTGCGCAGGAGAACATGTGATCCTATGTTCTGGAGCGCAGGAGACATGTGATCCTATGTTCTGGAGCACAGGAGACATGTGATCTATGTTCTGGAGCACAGAGCATGTGATCTATGTTCTGGCACAGGAGACATGTGCATCCTATGTTCTGGTGGCGAGGAGACATTGTCCTATGTCTGGAGGCAGAGACATGTGATCCTATGTTCTGGAGCAGGAGACATGTGATCATATGTTCACATGTACCTTCTGGCCCAAAGCAGGCGGTGGATGGGGGTCTGGTCAGAACAGGGAGCTGCAGGAGCAGGTTCTAAAAGCATGAATGACACGTTCCAGGTGGAGATATTGTCTCACTTTATGGAGCGAGCGCAGCTGATAAAAGGCAGATGGAACTTGTCTGATTCACTGGTCAAACTTAAAAGAACCATGGAAAACAACACCTAAACTTCTGGCAGAAGGAACTCAGCGGCCTCAGACAAGTTTAGCATTTACTAGATCACCAAATACCACGGTGTCTTTGAATCTTTTAAGTTCAGATCTTTGAGACAGCTTCACGGGGTTTTGCACCATCTGGGCTTGGATTCATCTGCAGAACCATGAAAAGCAGTGTCTTTAAAAATGGACCCCAGGGGCAGCATATACAGAGAAAACAGTAAAGGGCCTAAAATGGAACCCTGTGGAACTCCACAACTAAGTTGGGCCATGTCAGAACTCTGAGGGCCTAATTGAACAGAGAAGGACCTATCCTCCAGATATGACCTGAACCAGTTCAGGGCCACACCTTTGATGCCAACATAGTTCTCCAGACGGGAAATCAAAATGTGATGATCCACAGTATTGGTGCAGTCAAGTCCCAAAGCAGTGGAAAAGGGAGGAGCCAGAGTCGACCGTTAAAATGAGATCATTCAAAAGTCTTAAAAGTGGGATTCAAACCCAAATGGGCCTCAGAAAGAAGAAGAACGCCCACAGTAAACGGACCATTACAAACGGAACAGAGTGTGTGTCATGATGTGAAACCTTCTAAAGTTGTTTTATTTGTTCTCAGTAAAGAGCTGCGAGAAGGCGGGACAATCCTGGTGGAGAAACTAAAGAAGTTCAAGCCTCTGATCGCTGTTTTCAACGGGAAATGTGAGTCTGCACTTTACGTTCACGCAAATACAACACAACATGAACATGGATCCAAAAGAGCTCCAGGATCTGTTCAACTGTGAAGATGAGACCTCCTTTACACACAATGAGCCAAATACAAACGAGAAAGCTTTGGATTCTGTTGCTGGACTTATTTATTTAGAGCGATAAACACTTTCTAAAGATGATTAAATAATGAATAAATGAAGATGGAGGCTCTTTACGATGGTCCAACATCAAGAATTCAAATGAACGGTCTCTTGACTCTGGAGAGAGGGGTGACACAGGGCTGTGTTTGGTCCCCTCTGTTGTTCACTTTGCACTCAGCTGATGGATGACGTCGCCTGCTGCAGATGGTCCAATGTCCGGAGACAAACTGAATGTACAAAACACTTTTACTGCTGCCCCCTTTTGGTCGTGTTCATGATTTTTCACCATTGAAAAAGAAAAGTCTGAAACCGGAATACAAATGAGAAACTTGAAATATATACTGTATTTAGGAAATCAATTCAGTATTTTCAGTTACATGGCTCTTTTCCCCCAGTTCTACATTTGAGGCTTGTAAAGACCCTCAAAGACCCTCTGACTTCGTTTCTTTTCCCCCTCAGGCATTTACGAGATGTTTTGTCGGGAGCTTTTTGGGAAGAAACCCAAAACTCTAGAGTTTGGA
Source organism: Chaenogobius annularis (assembly GCA_015082035.1). Lineage (NCBI taxonomy): Eukaryota > Metazoa > Chordata > Actinopteri > Gobiiformes > Gobiidae > Chaenogobius > Chaenogobius annularis. The sequence continues at coordinate 79,899 of BJKM01000954.1, read as the reverse complement.
CTTCAGCCGCACAAAATCCCCGAGTGTGACGTGGTGAGCTGCTGCCCCCTTCTGTCTGCACTCTGAACTGCACTCACATTTCATACTTATCATTTTATCTGCTAAAGTCATGGAAATGTAGAAAAACAAGTGAAGGCGGGTTCATCTGGTTTAAAAACACACAGGGCCCCCTTGTGGCCTTCAGGGGAACACGTCTGGGGAACACGTCTGCCCCTTGTGGCCTTCACATGTTTCATTCATCTGTCTCCGTCTCCAGGCGCTGTACCTCATGCCCTCCTCTAGTGCGCGCTGTGCTCAGTTTCCCAGAGCTCAGGATAAAGTACATTTTTACATCAAACTGCGCGAGCTGAGGGACAAACTGAAGGGCGAGAAGAAGAGCAGCGAAGTGGAGGAAGTGCAGTACTCGTTCAACCTGCAGCTCGCCAAAGGTCAGCGCCTGTTTCACCGCCCGCACAGGCGTCCAATCAGAAGGCAGTGTTCGTCACGCGGTGTTAAATAAGTGTGTGTGTGTGTGTGTGTCAGAGGACGCCAAGCGCGCGGCCATCAAAGAGGAGCAGTACGACCCTGGATACGAGGACGCGTACGGAGGAGCGTACGCCGAGAGAGGAGAAGGAGGAGAAGGAGAAGGACAGAGCAACGGACACTGCACGTTTAACAAGACCACAGGTAAGAGAGGACAGCGCCCCCTGCTGCAGCAGCACACAGGGACACTTTAAGAAAGCAGACCTTTTCTGAATTGTGACTTTTCTTCCAGAGCCGTCGTCCGCCTCGTCGTCGCAGCCTCATTCTGCGGCCGCTCAGTTTCCAGAAGGACAGTGGATGAACCAGACCTTCACCGACCAGATCCCCGACATCAGCAGCGCTCCAACAGCAGGGGGCGCTGTCTGACCAGCCCCTCACACCAGCAGAGGGTGCTTGTGAGGGTCAGGATCAGGACTAAACCTCAGGCAGCAACAGCAGCACAAACCCGGGACTAACCCGGGACTAACCCGGGTCTCGGGACTAATTTGGGACTAACCCGGGACAAACTTGGGACTAACCCGGTTCACACTGGACATTTCACTGTTACAGATGTTACAGTTTAGCTTTTCTCATTTTAGTTCTGTTTGGTAAAGTTCCGCAGTGGCATTATTGCACATTTTTAGTGGAGGTAGACGATAGTGACAAGAACTAACTCCAGAGATGAACAATAATCCTACAAACACAAGAAAACAACGACCTGAACTCCCGACGCCGTGTGCAGGCGTGTGCGCGTGGAGCACTGCGCGTGTGCGCGTGGAGCTCGGCGTGTGCGCGTGGAGCTCGGCGTGTGCGCGTGGAGCTCGGCGTGTGCGCGTGGAGCTCGGCGTGTGCGCGTGGAGCTCGGCGTGTGCGCGTGGAGCTCGGCGCGTGCGCGTTGGAGCCGGCGCGCGCGCGTGGAGCTCGCGCAGTGCGCGTGGAGCTCCGGCAGCGGCGCGTGGAGCTCGGCGCGTGCGCGTGGAGGCTCGGGCGCCGTGCGCGTGGACTCGGCGCGTGCGCGTGGGCTCGGCTGTGTGCGCGCGGCGTGGAGCTCGGCGTGCTGCGCGTGGAGCTCGGCGTGTGCGCGTGGAGCTCGGCGTGTGTGACATTATAAAACATGACATTGGTAGATTCGTTGGTTTTAGTTTGCATTTACAGGAGGAATAATGACCACTCCGACCCACAGAGTCGGGGGCAGTCGGCTCCCCACCTCTGTCCTCATGCTTTCCCAGTGTTTAAAAGCTGCTTTCTCATGGCAGCAATGCCATTCTTCAACTGCAGGGGGCGCAAGTGACTAAATTGTGCTATGAATCCTTTTGAAAACAAAAAAACCCCCTAGTTTTTTTAAATGTGTTTTTTTGGAACGCAGTGTAATATAGGTGGCACTTGTATCGACTGGAGCAGGACTGAGACTACAGTGGGAGCAGGACCCTGGAGCAGGACCTGGAGCAGGACCTGGAGCAGGACCTGGAGCAGGACCTGGAGCAGGACCTGGAGCAGGACCTGGAGCAGGACCTGGAGCGGGTGTGAAGTGTGCCCCCTCTGCAGTAGGAACACCTCCCCGACCACCACATGAGACGTGTCCCAAACCCAAGACTGTCCCACAACATCCAGAAACTTCAGGTCCTCTGGGCGGAGCTCCTCCACCCTCACTGAGGGGTCTCACTGAGGGGTCTCACTGAGGGGTCTCACTGAGGGGTCTCACTGAGGGGTCTCACTGAGGGGTCTGCCAGTGACCTCTGCTTGGCTGATGGAGTCTCCTCCGAGTCCTCAGTCTCTGCTTCTCCTTCAGAAGACGCGACAGTGGGATTGAGGAGGTCCTCAAAGTATTCCTTCCCCCGTCGAGGTCAGCAGCTGACCCCTCGGTGACGCGCTCCCCCCCTCGGTGACGCGCTCCCCCCCTCGGTGACGCGCTCCCCCCCTCGGTGACGCGCTCCCGGTTACTCAGTTGTGATGAATGGATGAACTTGTTGCATTTTCCTGTTTTCTTCTCTCAAATGTGCCACTTTAGTCTGACACGTTTGTCTGTTTGTTTGTCTGTTTGTTTGTCTGTTTGTTTGTTTGTCTGTTTGTTTGTCTGTTTGTTTGTCTGTTTGTGGTCGTTTCAGACCTGAAGGTTTTTCACACTTGGACAAACTTTAGGGAAATCTAACGACCAAGAGCAAAATAATGTTGAAGGATTGTCCCAGATCGACCTCTGACCTCTGACCTCTGCACACAGAAACATTCAGTTGTTTTGAACACACCATTGCCGTTCGACTCCTGGTCTGACCTTTGACCTCTGTTTACAGTGTGAACCGGGCCCTAGTTTCTTTTTTAGACAAATAATGAATTGTAGTTTTAGTGAAAGCGGAATTTCTGCACATTTTATTTTATTTTGTTTTGTTTTGTTTTGTTTTCCTTTTCAAGGTTAAATGTGAATCTGCTGCGAAAGTAGAAAGTGTGTTTTTAATAAAATCATGTTAGAATCTGTTGAAATGTGACGTTTATGAAACACGTCGCATTAAAGGGGGCTTCTACGAGTCTGTCCTTTAAGGCCGGGGCCGGGGCCGGGACCGGGACCGGGACCGGGACCGCAGAGCCTTATCTCAAACCCGGTTTACAGTCTGGACTTTGGTCTCGCGGTTGAGTCTGGAACATAAAGGACCTGTAAATCGGATCATGTGACTCGATATGAAAACAATGATTAACAAAGGGAGATTCTGAACGCCCAAAGCAAACTGGACTTTTAGAGGTCCTGATAAGTCTGTCCTCCAGGAAACGACCTGGGCTAGGCCTGCTTTGGCCCCGGTTTGGACCTGGTTTAGGCCTGGTTTAGGGCCTGGTTTGAACCTGGTTTAGGCCTGGTTTGAACCTGGTTCAGGCCTGGTTTGGACCCGGTTTAGGCCTGGTTTGAACCTGGTTTAGGCCCGGTTTGAACCTGGTTTAGGCCCGGTTTGAACCTGGTTTAGGCCTGGTTTGGACCCGGTTTAGGCCTGGTTTAGGGCTGGTTTAGGCCTGGTTTAGGGCTGGTTTGAACCTGGTTTAGTCCTGGTTTGGATCCGGTTTGGACCTGGTTTGGATCCGGTTTGGGCCTGGTTTAGTCATGGTTTGGACCTGGTTTGGGCCTGGTTTAGACCCGGTTTGGGCCTGGTTTAGTCCTGGTTTGGACTTTGCTCTTTGGTCCAGACCTTCTCCATAAGGAGCTTTCATGAGTCTGAGCTCATGTGAGTCTGGTCTTTGTTTGTCCCCTCTGACAAGGAGGCGGGGTTTGAGGCCAGAATGACCCCGGGAGCCACAGGTCCTGAGTGACAGGTCGGACCAGGACAAGACCAGGAGCCAGGCCTGGGGTGGGAGGGGCTTTACCCTCACCTTTGGTCATGAGCTTTCATGACCAAAAGGACGAGATCAAGAATACAAGTGGGTAGAGCTAGGGGGAGGAGCTCAGTCACATGGGAGGAGCTCGGAGTAGAGCCGCTGCTCCTCCATATGACCTCCTGGATAAAGCCTCCCGGAGAAGACCCAGGACACACTGGAGGGACCCTCTGTGTGGGAGGACCCTCTGTGTGGGAACACCTCGGGCTGGAGGAAGTGTCTGGGGAGGGAGAGAAGTCTGGGAGTCCAGCTCAGACTGCGGCCCCCGCAAGCCGGCCCCGGATAAAGGGGAAGAAGATCCAACCAAAGCCTCCAGACACAGGGAGAACAAGCAAAGAACTTCAGAACTTCAATGAACAACTCTTTAGTCATGTGACGACTTCACTTCTAAACTTTATAAATATACTGCAGTTGTTTGGGGTCTTCTGACCTCAAAGTCAGTCCTGGACTGTGGTCTAAACCAGGACTTAACCAGGCCTACATCACACAGAACGTGCAGAACAGTCTTGGTCCAAAGTCCACAGTTTATGGTTCATATGAAATATTTCCTCTCAGATTTCAGTGTCAGACTTTATCCTTGACTGTTTCCACTGGAGGCACCCATGGGTGTCACCCAATGGAGGCACCCATGGGTGTCACCCATCCACACTGAGACCCACTTCCTCTGAGGACACTTCACAATAAAACAACTGCAGCTGAAAAGCATCAGCCTTTTACATTCAGTCACGTCCTGGAAAGTCCATTTGTATTCATTTGGCTCAGTGTGTATGTGTATATATATATATATATATATATATATATATATATATATATATATATATATATATATATATATATATATATATATATATATATACACATACATTTGATACTGAATCTTGATCAAAGATTGATTTGAGTCATGAAAATAATAATTCATAAAAAAATGTACAATACAATTTTTCTTTGTTTCCATAGCAACAAACGTCCTGCAGCTGTTTTGTCTCTTTAGCAAACTTACTTCGTAACAAGGCAAACGACATCAGATATATTTAGAATAGATCATAATGTTGGTGACGAGTTACTTTTAATCAGTTCATGAATGTCATGCCCCTGTAAGAAATCAAATGTTTTTTTAATTACAAAAAAACTAAAAAAAACTTTTGACTCACTTTTCCTCTGAAATGTGAAGTTCTGTGTTTCCATAGCAACGGGTTAGTTGCATTAATATTCAGTTCGTTTAATCCCCTGGTCAAATGTACTTAACTTAATAACAAGGTAAATACTTGACCATCAGCCATATTCTGTACAGTTGCCATGACGATAATGTCACAAAGCACCAACATTCTGCAACATCGACATTCCGCTACTCTAAGAGAGAGGGAAAAGTCTCAAGTTTGAAGACGAATTCCGAGGAATACCGAAAGCAAAAGGAGGAATCACACGAGAAATATCTACAAACTGAACTTTGAATGACGACAATCGGACAAGAAATGCGCCCTGTGCGGCCCACCGAACGAGACAAATGTGGAAATACAGGAACAACTAGACGTTGCTTAGCAACCGCAGGAAATGTGTGTAATGCACGTCCATATTCTGTACGGTCGCCATGGCTTCCTGTCTGCAGAACTATTCTGTACAGTTGCCATGACGATATAACCGTTCTGCCACCACAGTTGCCATGACGATGTCACCACCAACATTCCCACGAAAGTTGCCATGACGGTCACGAACATTCTGCCACTACAGTTGCCATGGCGATGTCACATTCCCACTGTACAGTTGCCATGACGATAATGTCACAAAGCACCATTCTGCCACTACAGTTGCCATGACGATGATGTCACAAAGCACCATTCTGCCACTACAGTTGCCATGACGATGATGTCACAAAGCACCATTCTGCCACTACAGTTGCCATGACGATGATGTCACAAAGCACTAACATTCCGCTGCTCTAAGAGAGGCGACCTGTGCAAAGCGTCAAAAAACGCAATAAATGTGGAAATACCGGAACAACACGTTCCATCGCAGTCACTCAAACATCTTGACTTCTGTCCGTGAAGCGGCGGCAAACGTGAGTTTGGTGCTTTTACTTTGACACATCCGGTTCAACCGTGTTTTCTCCGTGAACTTGATGGGAGTTTGTGTCTCTCATCCCCGCAGACGGCTGCTCTCCTCCGGCCTGACCCTCCGCTGCTCTCGCTCTCTCCTCCGGCTGTAGGCGCTCTCTTCTCGTGGTTGACCATGGCCAGCAGCTTCTCCAGAGTCCTGTCCTTCAAACGGCAGCTCGGCCTGCTGTCCCTGGCCGGTGCTGGTTCCGTGACCGCGGCTTTCTTCCTCCATCAGCAGCGGAACCGCGCCGTGAACGCCGAGGCGGTGAGGAGGAGGTACCCAGCCAGGTGAGGCTCTGCCCCGGGGCCCGCTGTGCCGCTGGGCATTCATTCATATTTTATCTTCTGTTTTATTGAAACCCGATTAAACCTGGCCTAGTCCTCACGTGACACGAGTTCTGTTTGACACGGGAAAATGCAGATATTTGCCCCGGGCCCCGGGCCCCGGGCCCCTCCTGAGTGAGGCTGAGAAAAGCGGGTTATCGGGGGATTTACTCTGCTGTTTCTAATGTGATCTGCAGTGAACCGAGCTGGTTCTTCTCTGAGGTGAGGGTTTGAGTCCCACAGTCTTTGAGCTGGACACTTCTGCGACTGTGATAAGTTAGTCTGCCCCAGGGCGGCTTGGCACAGAACTGCCTCTGACTGAGGAGGACTTGAACAGAGCACGAGTCACAGGCTGAACCAAGGTCGGGCTGAACCGAGTCGGGCTGAATAAGTTGGGCTTTGTGTGTCCTTCTAAATATAGAGTGTGTATTTGTGCTGCTGGAGGCTCCTCACAGGCTCCTACAGACAAAGGCCCTCAGGACGCTCCTCAGAACTAACACAGGACCCGACCTTTTGGACCTTTTGGACCTTCTGGACCTTCTGGACCTTCTGGACCTTCTGGGCTGTAAAACTCAAACATTCTGAGAAGAATCAGGATCAGTCTGAAATGAACAAATAACTCACATTTCTAATAAGACAGAGGTTTGAAAGTGACCACGCCCCAAAGGAACACACCTCTGCCCGAGGCGGACGTCCTGCTCCAACATGTCCTGGACCACCATGTCCTGGACCACCGTCTCTAGAAGAAGAATGTACCCATTAGAAAAGACCCTGAATCTCCAGCGTTAGTCTAGATCTGAGCCTGAACTACTTTACACAGGATGCCCTACTACACAGGATGCCCTACTTTACACAGGATGCCCTACTTTACACAGGATGCCCTACTACACAGGATGCCCTACTTTACACAGGATGCCCTACTACATATCACAGGATGCCTACTTGCCTACTACAGGCATGCCCTACTTTACACAGGAATGCCCTACTACACAGGATGCCCTACTACACAGGATCCACTTTACACAGGATGCCCTATCTACACAGGATGCCCTAACTTTAACACAGGAATGCCCTGCCCTGGTGACTGCGGTTTATCATTTGAATGGAATCCTTTCATCACTCCCCAACGTTACCTTTATCTTGCACAAAAAGAGGAACTAATAGAACTTGATGCAGATGTTCTTCTCACTCACTCAGTGAAACTTCGACGTTCTTAGTGACAAAACAACAAATTCTTTCTTTCAAATACTTTCAAAATATGTTCAAATACTTTCAAATATATTCAAAATATCTTCAAATATATTCAATATACTTTCAAATATATTCAAATACTTTCAAATACTTTCAAATATGTTCAAAATACTTTCAAATATGTTCAATATATTTCAAATTCTTTCAAAATACTTTCAAATATATTCAAATACTTTTCAAATACTTTTCAAATATGTTCAAATACTTTCAAATACTTTCAAATATGTTCAAATACTTTCAAATACTTTCAAATACGTTCAAATACTTTCAAATATCTTCAAATATATTCAAATATATTCAAATATATTCAAATACTTTCACACACTTTACTCCAAGAGAGAAAGAAGATCCTTAAAGATCTTTTTGTGTAATTTCTTCACCGTAACTGCTCAAAGTCTCTCTGACCAGCTCTCTCTCCCCCTCTTCCTGACCGCTCTCCCCTCTCTGACGCTCGCTTTCCTCACCCTCTACTGACCGCTTTTCCCCCTCTTTGAACCGCTCCTCCTAGCCCCCTTCGACCCTCTCTCTGACCGCCTCTCTCCCCTCTGACCGCTCTCCCCCTCTCTGACCGTCTGTCTCCTCTGACACGCTCTCCCCTCTGACCGCTCTCCCCCTCTCTGACCGACGCTCTCTCCCCTCTGACCGCTCTCTTCTCGCTCCATCTCCTTTGACCGCCTCTCTCCCTCTCTGACCGCTCTCCCTTCCCTTCCCTCTGACCGCTCTCTCCCTCTCTGACCGCTCTCTCCCCTCTCTCTGAGTCTCTGACCCGCTCCTCTTCTGCCTCTCCCTCTCTGACCGCCTCTCTCCTCTCTGACGCGCTCTCGTCCTCTCTCCCGTCTCTCCTTCTGACCGCATCTCAATCTTGACCCTCTCTGACCGCTCTCGCCCCCTCTACTGGAACCGCTCTCGCTCCCTCCCTTCTGATTCCGGCTCTCCTTCCTATCTCTCGAGACCCTCTCTGACCTTGCTCTCTTCTCTATGCATCCCCTCGCTCTCTGAGACCGCTCTCCCCCTCTCTGACAGCCGCTCTCTGTCTCCCTCTCTCTGACCGCTTCTGCGCTCATCCCTCTTCTTGACCGTCTCCCCCCTCTCTGACCGCTCTCCTCTCACCTCTCTGACCGCCTCCTACCCCTCTCTCTGACTGCTCGCCCCCCTCATCTGGACCGGCTCTCCCCCTCTTACCTGACCGCTCTCTCTCCTTCTCACCCTCTCTGACGCACGCTGGCTCCCTTCCCCTCTCTGACCGCTCTCCTCCCTCTCTGAACCGCTCTCTCCCCTCTCCCCCTCTCTGACCGCTCCTCCCCTCTCTGACCGCTTTCCCTCTTATCCCGTCTCCCTTTCCTGACCGTCTCTCAGCTCCCTTCTTGACCGCTCCATTCTCTGCCTCTCTCCCTCTGACCGCTCTCCACCCTCTCCTGACCGCTCTCTCCCTCTCTGAACTGCCCTCCCTCACCGCTCCCTCTCATGACCGCTCTCCCCACTCTCTGACCGCTCTCCCCCTCTCATGCCTTCGGTCCCTCGACCGCCTCCTCTCACCGCTCTCTCCGCCTCTCTGCCCTCTTGACGCCTCCTCTCTTGACCTGCTTCTCTCTGGCTCCGTCTTTTGCCGCATTTCTCCCACCCCGTCGTCATGACTCGCTTCACTTCTACTCTCCCCCTCTCTGAACCGCATCCCCGCTCCCTCTCTGACGCCGCTCGTCCGCCCACTCTACTCTGACCCGCTCTTCGTCCCCGTCTTGACCCTCTCATTCTCTACCCTCCTCTCTTGGACCTGCTCCCGCCCCTCTCTGACCATGCGTCTCCTCAATGGCCCTCCTCTCGCGTGAGACCCGTTCTCGGTCTCGATCATTTTGTTTCTCAAACTACCTGTAGCCAGCATTACCAAGCTCAAAGTTTATCGATTCTCTGAAGAACCTGACTCTCATGCCTCTCTGACCCCGAGCTCGCCCCCCTCTCTGACCGGCGTCTCGTCATCCCTCTCTGACACCTGCTCTCTACACCCCTCTCCTTGTTCTTCTGACCGCTCTCTCCTCTCTGACCCTGGCTTCTCCTCCGTCTCCTCTCCTCCTCATCTTGACCGCTCCCGTCACGCCCTCTCATGACCGCTCTTCTTACCACCCTGTCTGACCGCTTTCTCTTCTATCAAAAAATCCTGGACAGTATGCGGAATATCGCCCCGTCCTCGCCCTTGCGCAAACACACTAAGTTTGTAGTTTAAACAACCTGCACGTTGGCCCAGAGCTCATCGTGACGCCCCGGCCATCTACGCCTAACTCTCGCGATGAAAGTCCACGTTTCCAAACGGCTACATGATTGACCAGGCGCCCAATCCATACCGGGCGTGGACAACCCCGGGCCCCGTTCATCAGACTGTGGGCATGGTGGCAGGAGACGAGAGAGGAGCTATGGAGGTAAGGGACACATTTTGGAGGAGAAGAGGAGAACGTAGGGAGACGAGGAGAGGAGCTATGAGGTAAAGAGGACACATGGAGGAGGAAACGAGGAACGAGGAGACCGTATATGGTAAGGAAACATGAAGTACTACCAGGTGAAGAGTATACAGGGAGCTACGATAGCGTAATTGGAGGGACACAAGAATGGTGATAGACGAGACGAGGAGAACGGAATCTATGAGGTAAGGACACATGGAGGAGCGACGGAGACGAGGAGACTTATTGAGAACTGGTAAGGAGACCACATGGAGGAGACGACGGAGACGAGGAGATAGCATATGAGAGATATGTAAGGGACTACAATTGGAGGTGAACCAGAGAAGCATTACGAGGAGCAAGCGACGGTAGAGCTTAGTGAGTAAGGGACATCATGGTGAGGAGATACGGGAGAGAGGACCATGAACGAGGAGAGCTATGAAGGTTAAGGGACAACATGGATGGAGACGAGGAGACGGCAGGAGAGCTATATGATGGTAGGGACTCATGGAGGAGGACTGAGGAGACCGAGGAGAGCTATGAGGGTAAAGAGACACATGGAGGGAGAGACGAGGAGGACGGAGTGAGAGCTATGAGGTAAGGGACACATATGGCAGGAAGACCGACCGTTAAGGAGAAACACGAGATGAGAAGTCATAATCGACTGGTAAAGGGACACAATGGAGGTGAGAACGAGGAGGAGCTATTGATAGTAAGGGACCACATGGAGGAGACGGCAAGGAGACGAGGAGAGCTATGAAAATGTCTGAGGACTCTCGAGAGAAGGATGAGGAGCGAGGGAACGGATGGTGGAAAAAATGAACCGAAGAACTGTTCTCACTCCGTCGTTCTGTGGCTGCAGGTGTTTTGCGCGATACTGCTCGCCGTGATCAAAAGAGCGACACAACGGATACGACCCCCAGCGACCATGAACCCACCCCACCGACCTGGACTTCCGACAGAAGGCGTGTACTACTTGTGGAACACTAAATACTTTTATTCTACTGATACTGTGGCATTGTCCACCCACAATGGCAGGTACTTGGACCTTATACTTTTTCTCCTGCGTTCAGCTCTGAAACATTCCTTTTATGATCATGCAGACGACGTTGAGTGAGGTTCAGAGTGACAGTTTGTTTGAAATCTTCAACTGATTCATGTGGAAAGACCACCGAAACCACCTATCTTATACTAACCTCTAACCCATTGAAACGAAATCTTTGCAACGCATAGTTACAGGCATGAGGAACTTCGCGCTTAGACTCCGACGGTATTTCTCTACAGAGATAAAACATGCGTTATTCAGATAATATTGGCGACTGTTGAGTTTATGCCATGAGGCGGTTGTTTCTGACCCTCTGTGGCTCACGTCGGTGGTTCTATCAGTGCAGTGTTTTCCGCTCTTTCTCCGTCTGGTTTTGACTCTCTGTGGGCTCACGTTGGGGTGTTTCTGACTCTCTGTGGCTGCACAGTCTGGGGTGTTCTCTGACTCTCTGTGGCTCACGTCTGGGTGTTTCTGACTCTCTGTGGCTCACGTCTGAGGGTGTTTCTGACTCTCTGTGGCTCCACATCGTGCGCTGGGAATCGGTTGTTTCTAGACTGCTCTGTGACGCTACATCGAATCCATGGTGGGTGTTTTCTGACTCTGCTGTGGCTCACGTCTGGGGTGTTTCTGCTCTCTGTGGCTCACGTCTTGGGTGTTTCTGATCTGACTCTGGTGTGCTGGGCTCACGTCTGGGGTGTTTCTGACCTGTCTGGGCTTCACGTCTGGTGTTTCTGACTCTCTGTGGCTCACGTCTGGGTGTTTTCTGAAACTCTCTGTGGCTCACGTCTGGGGTTGTTTCTGACTCTGTCTGTGGGCCTCACGTCTGGGGTCCGTTTCTAGACTCTCTGATGCAGCTCCACGTCTGGGGTTTGTTCCTGACGGTCTCGTGTGGCTCAACGTCTGGGGTGGACTCTCTGTGGCTCACGTCTGGGGTGTTTCTGACTTCTGCTCACTCTGGGGTGTGACTCTCTGTGGCTCACGTCTGGGGTGTTTCTGACTCTCTGTGGCTCACGTCTGGGGTGTTTCTGACTCTCTGTAGCTCACGTCTGGGGTGTTCGATGAGAAGTACGTGCTCTCGTCTCGCGTCCGCACGGGCCGCAGTATTCGTGGGCTCAGTCTTCCTCCGGCCTGTACTCGAGCCGAGCGACGCGAGGTGGAGCGTGTGGTCGTGGAGGCGCTGTCGGGGCTGAAGGACGACCTGACGGGACAATACTTCAGTCTGACCCAGATGACGGAGAAAGAGCAGGAGCAGCTCATCGACGTAAGCTCTGCATTATCGAGCTGAATTATGGCTCTGCATGATCACTCTGCATTATCGCTCTGCAGTATCGCGCTGCATTATTACGCTGCATAATCGCACTGCAGCATCGCTCTGCATTATCGCTCTGCATTATCGCTCTGCATTATCGGTCTGCATTATCGGTCTGCATTATCGCGCTGCATTATCACGCTGCATTATCACGCTGCATTATCGCTCTGCATTATCACGCTGCATTATCGCTCTGCATTATCACGCTGCATTATCGCTCTGCATTATCACGCTGCATTATCACGCTGCATTATCGCTCTGCATTATCGCGCTGCATTATCGCGCTGCAGTGTCGCTCTGCAGTATCGCTCTGCATTATCGCGCTGCATTATCGCTCTGCATTATCACGCTGCATTATCACGCTGCATTATCGCTCTGCATTATCGCTCTGCATTATCGCGCTGCAGTGTCGCGCTGCAGTATCGCTCTGCATTATCACTCTGGATTATTACGCTTTATTATTGTGCTGCATTATCGTGCTGCATTATTACGCTACATAATCGCACTAGAGCATCGCATTGCATTATCACGCTGCATTATCGCGCTGCATTATCGCTCTGCAGTATCGCGCTGCAGCATCGCTCTGCATTATCGCTCTGCATTATTGCGCTGCATTATCGCGCTGCATCATTACACTGCATAATCGCACTGCAGCATCGCTCTGCATTATCGCTCAGCATTATCGCACTGCAGCAATGCTCTCTATTATCGCTCTGCATTATCGCTCTGCATTATCACGCTGCATTATCGCTCTGCATTATCGCTTTGCATTATTGTGCTGCAGTGTCGCGCTGCAGTATCGCTCTGCATTATCGCTCTGCAGCATCGCGCTGCAGTATCGCGCTGCATTATCGCACTGCATTATCTCGCTGCATTATCACGCTGCATTATCACTCTGCCATATCGCTCTGCATTATAGCGCTGCAGTGTCGCGCTGCAGTATCGCTTTGCATTATCGCTCTGCAGCATCGCTCTGCAGTATCGCTCTGCATTATCGCACTGCAGCCACGCTCTGCATTATCGCGCTGCATTATAGCTCTGCATTATGGCTCTGCATAATCGCTCTGCAGCATTGCGCTGCAGCATCGCTCTGCATTATCGCTTTGCATTATCGTTCTGCATTATCGCTCTGCATTATCGCTCTGCAGCCACGCTCTGCATTATCGCTCTGCATTATCGCTCTGCAGCAACTCTGCATTATCGCTCTGCATTATGCATTTTATCGCGCTGCATTATCGATCGTACTGCTTATGCTGCAGCTCGCATGCAGCATCGCTCTGCATTATCGCTCATTGCGCATATCGCTCTTGCACTATCGCTCTAGCAGGCTCTTCATTATCGCTCTGCATTCGCTGCTGAGATCTGCATTATCCGCTCTGCATACCTGCTGAACGTCGCGCTGCGTGTTACTCGCGCTCTGCATTATCGTCTGCGGCACTCTGCAGAATCGCTCTGGCTATGCTCGCATCATGCATTATCCTCTGCCTCCTGCATTATTCTGCAACGTCTGCATTATCGCTCTGCAGCATCCTGCATATCGCTCTGCATATTCGCTCTGCCATATCGCTCTGGGACTTATGTGCATATCGCCGATATCGCTCTGCATTATCGCGCTGCATTATCGCGCTGCATTATCCGCTGCTGATTACGAATCGCGGCTGCATTATCGCTCTGATTATCGCGCTGCATTATCGTTCTGCAGACATCGCTCTGCGCACGGCTTGCAGTAATCGCTCTGCATTATCGCACTGCAGCCACGCTCTTGGCATTATGCGCGCTGGCAATTATGCTCTGCATTATGGACTTTGCATTATGCTCAGCATAATCGCTCTGCAGCATTGCGCACTGCCAGCATCGCTCTGCATTTCACTGCTTACTTCTGCATTATCGGCTCTGCTACGTCTGCACCTATCGCTCTGCATTATCGCTCGTGCAGTTCATCGCTCTGCTACGCTTATCTCGCCTCTGCATTATCGCTCTGCATTATCGCCTCTGCATTTCCGCGCTGCATTTATCGCTCTGCATTATCGCTCTGCATTATCGCTCTGGCAGCTCACTCTGCAGCATCCGCTCTTGCATTATCGCTCTGGCATTATCGCGCTGCATTATCGTCTCTCATATCGCGCTGCATTATCGCTCTTGCTATTATAGCTCTGCATTATCGCTCTGCTTGCATATCGCTCTGCAGCATTGCTCTGACATTATCGCTCTTGATTATCGCTCTGCATTATCTGCTTCTGCATATCGCGCCTGCATTATCGCGCTGCATATCGCTCTGCATTTATCGCTCTGCATTATCGCCATTTGCATTATCGTCTGCATTATCGCGCTGGCATTATCGCGGCTTAATTCGCGCTGCATTATCGCTCTGCATTATCGCGCCTGCATTATCGCTCTGCATTATCGCTCTGCATTACGCTCATGATACGCGCTGCATTTCGGCTGCATTATCCGGTGTATTATCGCTCTGCATTATCCCGCGCTGCATTAATCGCTCTGCAAATTAATTTCGGCTGGCTTGTTATTATCGCGCTGCATTATCGCTCTGCATTATGCGATGCATTATCGCCGCTGCATTATCGCGCTGCATCTTAGCGTGCATTATACTGCGCTGCAATTATCGCTCTACATTAACTTTGCTATCGGTTGCATATGGCTTTATGCGGTGTAGCTCTGACGGATGCTAATGCCTGCAGTATCCTCATATGGCTGCTTGCTGCCTATTTCCTCATTACCCTTGCATGCTGCAATCCGGCATAATCGCTCTGCAGCATCGCTCTGGCAGCATCGTCTCACACTTGCATTATCGCTTTGCTATTATCGCTACATTATCGCGCTGATTATCGCTCTACATTATTCGCGGCGCATTATCAGCGCTGCATTACGCTCTGCATTATCGCTTCTGCATTTCCTGCATTCGCGCTGCATTATCGCGGCATGCATTATGCTGGCTTATCGCTTGCATTATCGCGCTGAATTATCGCTCTGCATTATCGCGCTGCATTATCGCGCTGCATTATCGCTCTGCATTATCGCGCTGCATTATCACGCTGCATTATCGCGCTGCATTATCGCGCTGCATTATCGCGCTGCATTATCGCGCTGCATTATCACCTGATGTCGAGCTCGGATGTGACTTTTACTGCAAAAGGAAACTCATTTCTGATGTTTGTGGGTCTGATTCATCCGTGTGTCCTCCAGGACCACTTCCTGTTTGACAAACCTGTGTCTCCACTGCTCACCTGTGCCGGTATGGCCCGAGACTGGCCCGACGCCCGCGGCATCTGGTCAGTGCCCTCACCTGTACCCTGCGCCCTGTGTCTAAACTGGGTCTAAACCAGGTCTAAATCAGGACTTGAATGGTTTTTGTTGCAGGCACAATAATGAGAAGACGTTCCTGATCTGGGTGAACGAGGAGGACCACACCAGAGTCATCTCCATGGAGAAGGGTGGAAACATGAAGAGAGTGTTCGAGAGGTTCTGCAGAGGACTCAAGGAGGTGAGGTCTAATGTCACCTAGTCCTGGTTTAGACCTGGTTTAGACCTGGTTTAGACCTGGTTTAGTCCTGCTTTAGTCCAGGTTAAGTCCTGTTTTAGTCCTGGTTTAGACCCGGTTTGGGCCCGGTTTAGACCCGGTTTAGACCTGGTTTGGACCCGGTTTGGGCCTGGTTTAATCCTTTGACCTGCTGTTCTCCTCAGGTGGAGCGTCTGATCCAGGAGAGAGGTTGGGAGTTCATGTGGAACCAGAGACTTGGTTACATCCTGACGTGTCCTTCAAACCTGGGAACTGGCCTCAGAGCTGGAGTTCACGTCAAACTGCCTCTGCTCAGCAAGGTTAGGCTCCTCCCTCATGTCCTCTGAGCACGCTCACACTGAGCGCCTCCAGTGGAGCAACTGTGAGCAGAGACACGAGAGCTGCAGTAGGAGAAGCACCTGCTCCTGCTCCTGTTCCTCTCCTGTTCCTCTCCTGTTCCTCTCCTGTTCCTCTCCTGCTCCTGCTCCTCTCCTGTTCCTCTCCTGTTCCTCTCCTGTTCTCTCCTGTTCCTCTCCTGTTCCTCTCCTCTCCTCTCCTCTCCTGTTTCCTCTCCTGCTCTCCTCCTCTCCTGTTCCTCCTCCTGCTCCTCTCCTGTTCCTCTCCTGCTCCTCTCCTGTTCCTCCCTCCTCCCTCCTCTCCTGCTCCTCTCCTGCTCCTCTCCTGCTCTCCTGCTCCTGTTCCTCTCCTGCTCCTCTTCCTGCTCCTCTCCTGCTCCTCTCCTGCTCCTCTCCTGTTCCTCTCCTGCCTCTCCTGCTCCTCTCTCTGTTCCTGCTCTGCTCTCCTCTCCTGTTCCTTCCTGCTCCTCTCCTGCTCCTCTCCTGCTCCTCCCTCCTCTCCTGCTCCCTCCTGCTTCCTGCTCTCCTGCTCCTCTCCTGTTCTCTCCTCCTCTCCTGTCTCCTCCTCTGCTCCTCTCCTGTTCCTCTCTGCTGCTCCTCTCCTGTTCCTCTCCTGCTCCTCTCCTGCTCCTCCTCTCTCTGCTCTCTGCTCTCCTGCTCCTCTCCTCTCCTGCTCCTCTCCTGCTCCTCCTCTCCTGTCCTCTCCCTCCTCTCCTGCTCCTCTCCTTCCTCTCCTGCTTGCCTCTCCTGCTCCTCTCTCTGTTCCTCTCCTGCTCCTCTCCTGTCTCCTTCTCTGCTCCTCTCCTGCTCCTCTCCTCCTTTCTCTCCTGCTCCTCTCCTGCTCTCTCTCCTGCTCTCTCCTGTTCTCTCCTCTCCTCTCTCGCTGCTCCTCCTGCCCTCTCCTGCTCCTCCCTCCTGCTCCTCTCCTGCTCTCTCCTGCTCCTCTCCTGTTTCCTCTCCTCTCCTCTCCTGCCTCCCTGCTCCTCTCCTGCTCCTCTCCTGCTTCCTCTCCTGTTCCTCTCCTGCTTCCTCTCCCTGCTCCTCTCCTGTCTCTCCTTGTTCCTCTCCCTGTCTCCTCCTCTCCTGCTCCTCTCCTGCTCCTCTCCTGCTCCTCCTCTCCTGCTCCTCTTCCTGCTCCTGCTCCTGCTCCTCTCCTGCTCCTCTCCTGGCTCCTCTCCTGCTCCTCCTGCCTCCTCTCCTCCTTCCTGCTCTCTGCTCCTCTCTGCTCCTCTCCTGCTCCTCTCCTGCTCCTCTCCTGTTCCTCTCCTGTTCCTCTCCTGCTCCTGCTTCCTCTCTGCTCCTCTCCTGCTCCTCTCCTGTTCCTCTCCCTCCTCTTCCTGCTCCTCTCCTGCTCCTCTCCTGTTCCTCTCCTGTTCCTCTCCTGTTCCTCTTCCTGCTCCTCTCTCTGCTCTCTCCTGCTCCTCTCCTGTTCCTCTCTCTCTCTCCCTCCTCTCCTGCTCCTCTCCTGCTCTCTCTCCTGCTCTCCTCCTCCTGCTCCTCTCCTCTCCTTCCTGCTCTCTCCTGCTCTCTCCTGTTCTCTCCTGCTCCTTCTGCTCCTGCTCCTCTCTCTCCTCTCTGTTCCTGATCCTCTCCTCCTGCTCCCTCTCTCCTGCTCTCCTGCCTCTCCTTCCTCTCCTGTTCCTCTCCTGTTCCTCTCCTGCTCCTCTCCTGCTCCCTCTCCTCTCCTCTCCTGTCCTCTCCTGCTTCCTCTCCTGCTCCTCTCCTGCTCCTCTCCTGCTCCTGCTCTCTCTGCTCCACGTGCGTCTGCGTGTTGACCCCCGTGCGTCTGCGTCTCCTTTAGGACCGCGCTTCAATAAGATCTGGACAACCTGCGTCTGCAGAAGAGAGGCACTGGAGGCGTGGACACCGCAGCTGTGGGCGGGACCTTCGACACTCTCCAACCTGGACCGACTCGGACAGTCTGAGGTGAGACCAGAGACCAAGGCAGAGCGGGTTTGGACCGGCCTAACCCAACCGGTTTAAACCTGATCAAACCAGTCTAATCCCGGTCTAAACTGGCTCCAAACCCGGTCTGAACGCAGTCTAAAGTGGATCTAACCCGGTCCAAACCGGTTAACCCCGGTCTAAACCCCGGTCTAAACCCGGCCAAACCCGGTCCAACCCCGGTCAACCCCGGTCTAAACCCGGTCCAACCCCGGTCCAACCCCGGTCTAAACCCGGTCCAACCCCGGTCCAACCCGTCCAAACCGGTCCAAACCCAGTCCAACCCCGGCCATAACCCGGCCAAACCCGGCCCAAACCCGGTCCAACCGTCTAACCGGTTAAACCGCCGGTCTAAACCCGGCCCAAACCCGGTCAAACCCGGTCCAACCTGGTCTAAACCCCGGTCCAACCCGGTCCAACCCCCAACCCCGGTCCACCCGGCAACCCGTCTAAACCCCGGTCTAAACCCTCAACCCGGTCTAAACCCCGGTCCCCGTCTAAACCCCGGTCTAAGGTCCAACCGGTCCAACCCCCGGTCTAAACCCCGGTCTAAACCCGGTCCAACCCGTCTAACCCCGGTCTAAAACCCGATCTAAACCTGGTCCAACCCCGTCCTAAAACCGGTCTAAACCCCGGTCTAACCCGGTCCAACCCCGGTCCGGCCCCCGTCCAACCCGTCTAAACCCGGTCTAAACCCCCTAAACCCCGGTCCGGTACCCCGGTCTAAACCCCTGTCTTCCCGGGCCTAAACCCCGGGCTAAACCCGGTCTAAACCCGGCCCGAACCCGGTCCGAACCCCGTCCGAACCGGTCCGAGCCCGTTCCGAACCCAGTCCAAACCCGGTCCAAACTCTGTCCAAACCCGGTCCGAGCCCGTTGCGAACCCCAGTCCAAACCCGGTCCAAACTGTCCAAACCCGGCCTTAAACCCGGCCTAAACCCGGGTCTAAACCCCGGTCTAAACCCCGGTCTAAACCGGTCCAACCCCGGTCTAAACCCGGTCTAAAAACCCGGTCCAACCCTGGTCCAACCCCGGTCTAAACCCGGTGCAAACCGGTCTAAAACGGTCTAAACCCGGTCTAAACCCGGTCCAAACCCGGTGCAAACCCGGTCCAAACCCGGTCTAAACCCGTCCAAACCCGGTGCAAATCCGGTGCAACCCGATCCAACCCGGTGCAAACCGGTCCAGAACCCGGTCCAAACCGGTCCAAACCCGGTGCAAACCCGGTCTAAACCCGGTCTAAACCCGGTGCAAACCGGTCGGTCAAACCCGGTAACCCGGTCGCAAACCCGGTCCAAACCCTTCCTCTGCCCTTCACAGTTGGGTGCAGACGGTGTGAATGAGTGAAATCGGTCGAATGTGAGAACGGCTGGAAAAAAGGCAAGACATATCCCGCCTCCAATCAAGACCTTCAAAGTAGAGAGAGCGCCACCTACAGCCTCTGCAGCCTCGCAGTATAACTGTAGAGACAGCGCCACCTATCAGCCGCCTCCCAATATCAACTGAATATCTATAATCTATAATCTATACGTATAATCATATCAAACACTTATTTAGTCTCATCTAACTGTGAAGACGTTTCATACGACTGAGTTTGGGTTCAAGTGGGGGGTGGGGTTCAGTGGGGGGTCAGTGGGGGGTTCATGGGGTTCAGTGGGGCGTCAGTGGGTTCATTGGGGTTCAGGAGGTTCAGTGAGGTTTCAGTGAGGTTCAGTGGGGTTCAGTGGGGGTCCAGTGGGTTCAGTGGGGTTCAGTGGGGGTCAGTGGGGGTCAGTGGGTTCAGTGGGGGGTTCAGTGGAGAAGGTTCAAGTGGGGTTCATGGGCAGTGGGGGTTCAGTGGGGTCAGTTGGGGGTCAGTGGGGTAGTGGGGTTCAGTGTGGTTCAGTGGGGTCAGTGGGGGTCGGGGGTTCAGGGGGGTTCAGGGGGGGTCAGGGGGGTCAGGGGGGGTCAGTGGGGTCATGGGGTTCAGGGGTTCAAGGGGGGTCAGGGGGGGTCAGGGGGGGTTTAACAGGTTTAAAAGCACAGAAAGACATTTGACTCATAATTAAACGATGCTATTGAACACTTCTTAATCTTCCACGACCAAACGGACCCGAAAACATGCACTTTTATCCATTTGAAATGTTGAATGATCGAGGTTTTATGACATTTTGGTTCTGATCGGTTCTGATCGGTTCTGATCGGTTCTGATCGGTTCATAGTGTTTTGCTGAATGTCGCCTTTTTGAAGAATGAAATGCACTGAAATCTGTTTAACGCTGATAAAATCTGTTTGTTCTAAAGAAGTTAAATATTTGGCAATAATTTACATTGTGAAGATTTGATGCTTTTTAATGCTTTATTTTTATTATAGTTTCATGTTTTCTTGTGTCTGATTGTCAAACCCAATTCTAGACGGTTCTGTCCTGTGAGTAAAGCTGAGGAGGCTAGGGAAGGAGGCTAGGGAAGAGGCTGGGGAAGGAGGCTGGGAAGGAGGCTGGGGAAGGAGGCTAGGGAAGGAGGCTAGGGAGGAGGCTAGGGAAGGCTGGGGAAGGGGCTGGAGGAGGGAAGGAGGCTGGGGAAGGAGGCTGGGGAAGGAGGCTAGGGAAGAGGCTGGGGAAGGAGGCTGGGGGGAGGCTAGGGAAGGAGGCTGGGAAGGAGGCTGGGGAGGAGGCGGGGAAGGAGGCCTGGGAAGGAGGCTAGGGAAGGAGGGAGGCTGGGAGGAGGCTAGGGAAGGAGGCTGGGAAGGAGGCTGGGGAAGAGGGAGGGGCAGGGAAGGATTGTTTGCTTTTCCTCAAACTGAATATCTCCATCTGAAGGAAACTACATTTCCCAAAAACAGGACTAAAGCAGGACTAAACTAAACAGGACTAAACCAGGACTAAACCAGGACTAAACCAGATCCAGAACTAATCTTGACTATTTAAGCCATGACCTGACACCTTTAGATTCAGACTGAACATGGCCACGCCCCTTTGACCTATGTTCCAAGCCCTGCCCTCCTCCGTTTCCATGGTGACCTGAATGTCTCGGATGAATGTTTTAATAAAGCTCATGATTGACAAACTCGGACTCATTGTTTCTCAATGAGGCTCCAAAACCCGGGGCCACAGCTATCAGAGCCAGAGTTAAACCAGACCAGGAGGACCAGGAGGAGGCGGGACCGGGCCGGACCGGGACAAGGGCCGGACAAGGGCCGGGAAGGGCCGGGACAAGGGCCGGGACCAGGGCCGGGACAAGGGCCGGGACCAGGGGGACAAGGGCGGGGCCGGGACAAGGGCCGGGGACAAGGGCGGGAAAGGGCCGGGAGGACCAAGGCCGGACAAGGGCGGGACCAGGGACAAGGGCCGGGACAAGGGCCGGGACCAGGGCCAGGACAAGGCCAGGGCCGGGACCCGGGACAAGGGCCGGGACAAGGCCGGGACAAGGGCCGGGACCAGGGCAAGGCCCCGGGACAGGGCCGGGACAAGGCGGGACAAGGCCGGACCAGGGCCGGGACAAGGGATCAGGAGCATGCCAGGACTAAACCAGTATACAACAGAAAATATATATTTTGGATATTTGGAAGTTGGGCTTGGACCTAAGTTGAATAGTCCCGGCCCGGCCCCCGGTCCGGCCCCCCGGTCTGATGGGACACTCCTCTCGGGGGTGAAGGATCTGGTCCTTTTGTCTCCCACAGTTTTCTGTAAACAAACTGCAGCTCTGTCTCTTTCTCACATTCTTCTCTCTCAATTCAATGTACTTTTGTCACGCCCAAAATCCAACAGCGGTTTTCCGTGACGACAGTGGAAACAGTGTTCATAGGACTGTGTCATGCATCCTCTCTCTCCTCTCCTCCTGCCTCCTTCCTCCCTCCTCCTCCCTCCTCTCTTCCTCTCCTCCTCTCTTCTCTCCTCTCCTCCTCCTCCCTGCCTCCTCCCCTCCCTTCTCCCTCCTCTCTTCCTCCTCCTCCTCCTCTTTCCTCCTCTCCCTCCTCCTCCTCCCTCTCCTCCCTCTCTCTCCTCTCCCTCCTCTCTCTTCCTCTCTTCCTCTCTCTCCTCTCTCCTCTCTCTCCCCTGCTCCTCCTCCTCCTCCCCTCCTCGCTTCCCTCTCTCTCCTCGCTCCTCCTCCTCCTCCCTCTCCTCTTCTCTCTCCTCTCCTCCCCTCCTCCTCCTCCTCCCCTCTCTCTTCCTCTCTTCCTCTCCTTCCTCTCCTCCTCTCTCCTCTCCTGCTCCTCCTCCTCCCCTCCTCCTCCTCTCTCCTCTCTTCCTCTCCTCCTCTCCTTCTCTCCTCTCCTATTCTCCCTCTCCTCCCTGCTCCTCCCTCCTCCTCCCT
Organism: Chaenogobius annularis; assembly: GCA_015082035.1. Taxonomy (NCBI): domain Eukaryota; kingdom Metazoa; phylum Chordata; class Actinopteri; order Gobiiformes; family Gobiidae; genus Chaenogobius; species Chaenogobius annularis. The sequence goes on along the minus strand of BJKM01000954.1, from coordinate 57,491 downwards.
CTCCTCCCTTCCTCTCTTCTCCTCTCTCCTCTCCTCCTCTCCTCTCTCCTCTCCTCATTTCTCTCCTCCCTCCTCCTCCCCTCCTCCTCCTCCTCCTTCCTCTCTTCCTCTCTCCTCTCCTCCTCTCCTCCCTCTCCTCCCTCCTCCTCCCTCCTCCTCTCCTTCCTCTCTTTCCTCTCCTCCTCCCTCATTTCTCCCTCTCCTCCCTGCTCCTCCCCTCCTCCTCCCCTCTCCTCTTCCTCTCCTCCTCTCCTCCTCTCCTCCTCTCCTCATTTCTCCTCCTCATTTCTCTCTCTCTCCTCCCTGCTCCTCCCTCCTCCTTCTCTCTCCTTCCTCTCCTCTCCTCCCCTCTCTCTTCCACTCTTCCTCTCCTCCTCTTCTCCTCTCTCTCTCCTCATTTCTCCTCTCCTCCCTGCTCCTCCCCTCCTCCTCCCTCCTCTCCTTCCTCTCCTCCTCTCCTCCTCTCCTCCTCTCCTCCCCTCCTCCTCCCCTCCTCTCTCTCCTCTCTCCTCTCCTCCTCTCCTCCTCTCCTCCTCCTCCTCCTCTCCTCTCCTCCTTTCTCCTCTCCTCCCTGCTCCCTCCCCTCCTCCTCCCCTCCTCTCTCTTCCTCTCCTCCTCTCCTCCTCTCCTCATTTCTCCTCTCCTCCCTGCTCCTCCCCTCCTCTCTTCCTCTCTCCTCCTCTCTCCTCTCCTCCTCCCTCTCTCTCCTGCTTCTCCCTCTCTCCTCATCTCTCTTCTCCTTCTCAAGACAATCCCATGTATAAAGTCGCTTGTGTTACAGCGCCCTCTGCTGGCGGAGATTTCCAGGATGAATTCAACAGTTTGAATTGAGGATCAAAGATCTGAGAATGTGAAATATTTAAGAAATGAAGTTTGCATTTCATTTTGTTTAAACTGGGAAAAACAATGAAAATGTTGATTTTTGTGCTGCCCAGTGGTGGAGTGGTTAAGGCACAGCACATATGCCAGGCGCCCTGGTACAGCCGCCGTGTTCATGAGTGTCCTGACTCCGACAATGTACTGCATGTCCTCCCGCTCTCATCCCCTCATTCTCATTGAATTAAAATGGATTAAAAATTCAGATTAAACAGTTCATATTCCACAGAAACAGAATCAAAGGATGAAACAAAATGTGCTGAAACGTCTCGGGGCAGAATCCTCTCTGAGCTCCGGCTGAAACGTCCCGGGGCAGAATCCTCTCTGAGCTCCGGCTGAACGTCCCGGGGCAGAATCCTCTCTGAGCTCCGGCTGAAACATCCCGGGGCAGAATCTCTCTCTGAGCTCCGGCTGAAACGTCCCGGCAGAATCCTCTCTGAGCTCCGGCTGAAACGTCCCGGGCAGAATCCTCTCTGAGCTCCGGCTGAAACGTCCCGGGGCAGAATCCTCTCTGAGCTCCGTCTGAAACGTCCCGGGGCAGAATCCTCTCTGAGCTCCGGCTGAAACGTCTCGGGCAGAATCCCCTCTCTGAGCTCCGGCTGAAACGTCTCGGGGCAGAATCCTCTCTGAGCTCCGGCTGAAACGTCCCGGGGCAGAATCCTCTCTGAGCTCCGGCTGAAACGTCTCGGGGCAGAATCCTCTCTGAGCTCCGTCTGAAACGTCCCGGGGCAGAATCCTCTCTGAAGCTCCGGCTGAAACGTCCCGGGTGCTTCAGGTAAATCTCAGAAAACCAGTTCAAACAGTGACAAAAATGTGCTCAAGTTTCAGCTCCTGAAGCTAAAGAACAAAACGTGTTCAAAAGTACAACAAAGAAACGTGTTCCAGAACCTTCTCTCTGGTTTTGGTCTTTAATTCAGGACTTTGGTCTTTGGTCCAGGACTTCGTGTCTTTAGACTTCGTGTCTTTAGTCCACTTCGCGTCTTTAGTCTTTAGTCCACTTCGCGTCTTTAGTCCACTTCGCGTCTTTGGTCCACTTCGTGTCTTTAGTCCACTTCGTGTCTTTTGTCTTTTTCGTCACTTCGCGTCTTTAGTCCACTTCGTGTCTTCAGTCCACTTTGTGTCTTTTGTCTTTAGTCCACTTCGCGTCTTAGTCCACTTCGCGTCTTTAGTCCACTTTCGTGTCTTTGTCTTTGGTCCACTTCGCGTCTTTAGTCCACTTCGTGTCTTTTGTCTTTAGTCCACTTCGCGTCTTTAGTCCACTTCGCGTCTTTAGTCCACTTCGTGTCTTTTGTCTTTAGTCCACTTCGCGTCTTTAGTCCACTTCGTGTCTTTTGTCTTTGGTCCACTTCGCGTCTTTAGTCCACTTCGTGTCTTTTGTCTTTAGTCCACTTCGGTGTCTTAGCCACTTTCGTGTCTTTTGTTAGTCCACTTTGCGTCTTTAGTCCACTTTGCGTCTTTAGTCCACTTTGCCGTCTTTAGTCCACTTCGCGTCTTTAGTCCACTTGCGTCTTTAGTCCACTTCGCGTCTTTAGTCACTTCGTGTCTTTAGTCCACTTCGCGTCTTTAGTTCACTTTGCGTCTTTGGTCCACTTCGCGTCTTTGGTCCACTTCGCGTCTTTAGTCCACTTCGCGTCTTTAGTCCCTTGAGTCCACTTCGCTCTTTAGTCCACTTCGCGTCTTTGGTCTTTGTTTCACTTCGTGTCTTTAGTCCACTTCGTGTCTTTAGTCACTTCGCGTCTTTGGTCCACTTCGCGTCTTTGGTCCACTTCGCGTCTTTCGCTTTGGTCACTTCGCGTCTTAGTCCACTTCGCGTCTTTAGTCCACTTCGCGTCTTTGGTCTTTAGTTCACTTTGTGTCTTTAGTCCACTTCGCGTCTTTGGTCTTTAGTCCACTTCGCGTCTTTAGTCCACTTCGCGTCTTTGGTCTTTCGTCCACTTCGTGTCTTTAGTCCACTTCGTGTCTTTAGTCCACTTCGCGTCTTTGGTCTTTAGTCCACTTCGTGTCTTTTGTCTTTGGTCCACTTCGTGTCTTTGGTCCACTTCGTGTCTTTAGTCCACTTTGCGTCTTTAGTCCACTTTGCGCCTTTAGTCTTTAGTCCACTTCGTGTCTTTAGTCTACTTCGCGTCTTTAGTCCACTTTGTGTCTTTTGTCTTTGGTCCACTTCGTGTCTTTAGTCCACTTCGCGTCTTTAGTCCACTTCGCGCCTTTAGTCCACTTTGCGCCTTTAGTCTACTTCGGGTCTTTAAACCTGGTTCTGAACACGTTCTTATAGAAAACTGCTCTTTGTAGTATTAAAGTATTAATGTAATAAAATGTAATAAAATGTAATAAAATGTAATAAAATGTAATAAAATGTAATAAAATGTAATAAAATGTAATAAAATAAAAATGCTTTTTTGTCCAACTTCATGTTTTTACAGTGTGATTTCAGGAGGCGGGACTTGTCTGTGAGACGCTCTTCTGTGATTTGCCGCTGCGCTCTGAGTGACACGTGTTTCTGTCCAATCCCGCGCTGCCACACTCTGATTAGGAGCGTCCGCTGCTTCCGCGTTCTGTCGCCGTCCGCAGCGCTTCGTTCCGGGACAAAACCGTGTCCTCCGCCGCCTCTTCCGCACCTCGGCTCCTCCGCTCGTCCCCAGCCGGCTCCCACGCTCCTCAGGCCCGCTGCAGACCCACCACAGACCCGCAGAAAGCCCGTAGAAAGCCCGTAGAAAGCCCCGGAGCTCCGCAGACATGCTCCGGCTCACGCTACTGCTCGTGGCCGCTCTCGGAGGCTTCTCTTCGGCCAGTGACGTGCTCGAGTTCACCGATGATGACTTCGAGAGCCGCATCGGGGACCACGACCTGGCCCTGGTGGAGTTCTTCGCCCCGTGGTCAGTATTCACGACTTTTCTGTCATGTTGTGAGAGGATGAGCGAAACGAGCCGGTTTAGGCCACAAAACTGCTGCAAAGCCCGAGTTTATTCACATTTTCTGTCATTTCAGCGTTTGTTTTCGTTGTCACGTGCAAACTGAAAATGCATCGTGCGTTTTTAATCGCTTTTACTCGTATTAAAATGAAAGTAAGACTCGTGTAAACGCGTTTAAATCACAATTACCACATTTATTCAGTCTCAAAACTCGCACGTATTAAATGAATGGATTGTTTCCGGGTAAATGATGCTTCTGCGGCGTTAATTGTGCGTTTGTTCAATTCTAATCTCTTAAATGCGGATAAAAGCGTGTAAAAGTCCAGTCTGAGCAGTTTTTAAATGACAAGTAAAGGAAAAGTACGACAGAAAAACCAGGAAGTGCGGGGCGGGACTTGGCGCTGTTGTAACGCGCTGATTGGCTGCGGGAGGTTCGGTGTCCGCTGCTGATTGGTCAGAGCGGTGCTCGCGCGTCAGCCGTGGAAATTTCGCTCTAAAACGTGAAATAAAAACAAAAGCAGAACTCAAAGAGAATAAACCCGACATTTGTCTAGTTTTGAGTCGTTTTCTTATGACACTTTTACATCTCTTAAATGATTTGTTTACACTTTATCGCGAACGCGCTTGGATTAAACACTGACGTTAAGAATGAAGTGAATGATGAACTCTAAAGTGAAATCCACTTGTCACAGTTTAAAGCGTCGCTCTGGGAAAACTAAGAACCTCTTGTTTGGTCTGGTAAACAAAGAACAGAATGAAAAATGAAAGTTGAGCTGACTTGGTTTTGGTTTCTCTTTGACCTCGCCCACATTCCGACTCAAACAGGACCTTTTGAGACCTACAAATGAACCAAACCTGACCTTTGGTCTTCTTGGGTCGTGATTTAACACATTTAAATGTGGAGCGCTCTCTCCTGTTCCTCAGGTCTGCTCGTGTCGTTTCTCGTGTTCTAAGTGTTTCTCGTGTTCCCTCAGGTGCGGTCACTGCAAACGTTTGGCCCCTGAGTACGAAGCGGCCGCCACTCGACTCAAAGGCGTCGTGGCTCTGGCAAAGGTCAGTTCAAACCAGTGCAGCCCGAGTCTGGCCCGGGTCTGGCCCGGGTCTGGCCCGGGGGAACGCCCAGTGTGGGGCAGGCGTAAGGAAGGGGCAACATGAGGGAAGTGCGGGCAGGGGCCGAGCAGCGGCGTGTGACCGCAGTCAGACGTGAACAAGGGGCCCAGGGGCCGTGTGTGTGAAGTGGACTGCTGCGTTGTGTGTGTGTTTAAGGTGGAGTGCTGCGTTATACGTGTGTGTGTGTGTGTGTGTGTGCTGCGTTATACGTGTGTGTGTGTGTGTGTGTGTTTAAGGTGGAGTGTGCGTTATACGTGTGTGTGTGTGTGTTGTGTTGTGTGTGTGTGTGTGTGTGTGTGTGTGTGTGTGTGTGTGTGTGTGTGTGTGTGTGTGTGTGTGTGTGTGTGTGTGTGTGTGTGTGTGTGTGTGTGTGTGTGTGTGTTGTGTGTGTGTGTGTGTGTGTGTGTGTGTGTGTGTGTGTGTGTGTGTGTGTGTGTGTGTTGTGTGGTGTGTGTGTGTGTGTGTTGTGTGTGTGTGTGTGTGTGTGTGTGTGTGTGTGTGTGTGTGTTTAAGGTGGAGTGCTGCGTTATACGTGTGTGTGTGTTTTAAGGTGGACTGCACAGCCAACAGTAACGTCTGTGGGAAGTACGGAGTGAACGGGTATCCCACTTTAAAGATCTTCAGAGATGGAGAAGAGACGGGACCTTACGACGGGCCCAGGACCGCAGGTTTGGAAACGCTCAACTACTCGATTCATGTGACGGTGTGAACAAGTGAACAATGGGAAACACGGAGAACAAATAGAGAATGTTACAAAGGAGAACGTAGAAGTGGAAAGACCGTGAGCAGGTTCTCCTGTTTGTTTAAAGGAGCAGGTCCTCCTTTAAACAAACGCGCTGCACACAGGACCGTCTTGCTGTGAGGCGAGAGCACTAACCACTGTGCCTCCACGTTACCCACAACACAAATGCATGTGTTTAGTTTTGTGCCGCATTTCAAAATGAGACTTGACTCTAAAGTAGAAACTTCAAAAGTGTTAAATGTTTTGATATTGTGTATTTAAAATGTTGTTGTCGTTTTACTGTTGTGGTTTTGTGTCGTGCCGGTTCCACAATCGTTTCAATAAGTGTTTGTATTTTTATCCAACATGAAAAGAACAATCTTCAAACCCGTCGTTTATGAACCACCTTTAGATTGAAACGGACGTTTGTCAACCCTGACTTTCTGTGAATTCCTTTGACGTTGTTGCCGGGCAACACGTGATGTTTGGGTCAGCTGCTGTTTCTCTGTTTCAGACGGAATCGTGAGCTTCCTGAAGAAACAGGCGGGTCCTGCGTCTGTGGAGCTCCGGTCTGAGGAGGATCTGGACCGGTTCATCTCGGACCAGGACGCCAGCGTCATGGGTACGTTTGAGCCGCGGCTCGTCTGGAGCGCCGAGCCTCAGACCTTCACCTTTTGTCTCTGTCCAGGGTTCTTCTCCGACTCGTCATCCTCGGCTCAGACCGAGTTTCTGAAGGCGGCGAGCGCGCTCCGAGAGAGTTATCGCTTTGCTCACACCAACGCCGAGGCTCTGGTGGCAGCCAACGGAGAGTAAGAGCAACCGGGGGTCCGGGGGGCGCGACTGTGGCTAAAAACACTGCAACCGGGGGTCCGGGGGGCGCGACTGTGGCTAAAAACACTGTGCAACGGGGGTCCGGGGGGGCGCGACTGTGGCTAAAACACTGCAACCGGGGGTCCGGGGGGCGCGACTGTGGCTAAAAACACTGCAACCGGGGGTCCGTGGGGGGGGGGGCGCGACTGTGGCTAAAACACTGCAACCGGGGGTCCGGGGGGCGCGCTGCTAAAACACTGCACCGGGGTCCGGGGGGCGTAAAACACTGCAACCGGGGGTCCGGGGGGCGCGCACTGTGGCTAAAACACTGCACCGGGGGTCCGGGGGGCGCGACTGTGGCTAAAACACTGCAACCGGGGGTTCCGGGGGGGCGCGACTGTGGCTAAAAACACTGCAACCGGGGGTACCGGGGGGCGCGACTGTGATTGTGTGTGTTGCGTCTTTTACAGAGGGGTGTTGTGTGTGTGTGTCTTTACAGAGGGTGTTGTGTGTGTGTGTGGTGTGTCTTTACAGAGGGGTGTTGTGTGTGTGTGTGTGTGTCTTTTACAGAGTGTGTGTGTGTGTGTCTTTACAGTGTTGTTTGTGTGTGTGTGTCTTTACAGAGGGGTTGTGTGTGTGTGTGTGTGTCTTTACAGAGGGGTGTTGTGTGTGTGTGTGTGTCTTTACAGAGGGGTGTTTGTGTGTGTGTGTGTCTTTTACAGAGGGGTGTGTGTGTGTGTGTGTGTGTCTTTACAGAGGGGGTGTTGTGTTGTGTGTGTCTTTACAGAGTGTGTGTGTGTGTGTCTTTAGAGGGTGTTGTGTGTGTGTGTTCTTTTACAGAGGGGTGTTGTGTGTGTGTGTTGTGTGTCTTTACAGAGGGGTGTTGTGTGTGTGTGTGTTCTTTACAGAGGGGTGTTGTGTGTGTGTGTCTTTTGTTGTGTGTGTGTGTGTGTCTTTACAGAGGGGTGTTGTGTGTGTGTGTGTCTTTACAGAGGGGTGTTGTGTGTGTGTGTGTCTTTACAGAGGGGGTGTGTGTGTGTGTGTGTGTCTTTACAGAGGGGTGTGTGTGTGTGTGTGTGTGTGTCTTTACAGAGGTGTGTGTGGGTGTGTGTTTCTTTACAGAGGTGTGTGTGGTGGTGTGGTTTCTTTACAGAGGTGTGTGGTGTGTGTTTTCTTTACAGAGTGGTGTGGTGGCTTTTTCCGTCCAAAGAAACTCCAGAACAAGTTTGAAGAATCAACAGTGAAATTTAGTGAAGAAAAGTTCACCAGCAACAAACTGAAGAGGTTCATCCAGGACAATATGTGAGTACTGCGGGTACTGCGGGTACTGCGGGTACTGCGGGTACTGCGGGTACTGCGGGTACTGCGGGTACTGCGGGTACTGCGGGTACTGCGGGTACTGCGGGTACTGCGGTCTGGATGCTGATGTCATGCATTTGTCATGCATTTGTGGTTCATGTGTGTTGTTTTGCAGTTTTGGGGTGTGTCCTCACATGACGGATGATAACAAGGACCAACTGAAGGGGCGGGACTTGTGCGTGGCTTATTTCGACGTCGACTACGCCAAGAACCCCAAAGGCTCCAACTACTGGAGGAACAGGTGAACAGCACGCCCCCAGTTGAGTTCAGACATGTAAATGACCCGAGCGTGTGACCCGAGCGTGTGACCGAGCGTGTGACCCGAGCGTGTGACCCGAGCGTGTGACCCGAGCGTGTGACCCGAGCGTGTGACCCGAGCGTGGTGACCCGAGCGTGTGACCCGAGCGGTGACGGGTGAGCGGGTGACCGAGCGGGTGACCCGAGCGGGTGACCCGAGCCTTTGTCTCCTCAGAGTGATGAAAGTGGCCAAGAGTTTCCTGGACCAGGGAAAGAGCCTGAGTTTCGCCGTGGCCAATAAGAACGCGTTCATGCACGAGCTGACAGAGTTTGGACTGGACGGCAGCAGTGGAGAGCTCCCCCTGGTGGCCATCAGAACGGCGCGCGGCGACAAATACGTCATGAGCGAGGAGTTCTCGTGAGTGCGCGTGTTCAGCCGCGTTCAGGCTCTAGCGGCCGTTTAACGCCTCTGTCGTTTCAGCCGCGACGGGAAAGCTCTGGAGCGTTTCCTTCAGGATTATTTCGATGGGAAACTGAAGCGTTACCTGAAGTCTGAGCCCATCCCCGAGGACAACGACGGCCCGGTGAAGGTCAGAACCGGTCGTCGGCCCCGAGCCGGTGCCGTATCCGCTCTGATCCTCGGCTCTTTGTGTTCCAGGTTTTAGTGGCAGAAAACTTTGACTCGATCGTGAACGACGACTCTAAAGACGTTCTGATCGAGTTCTACGCCCCCTGGTGTGGGCACTGCAAGACCCTGGAGCCCAAGTACTCGGAGCTCGGAGAAAAGGTGCGTTTGCTCCTGACTCGTTTTAGGCCAGACTAAACGAGTTGTTCTCAGACTGTTCAAAGTGTTTTTAAATGCGTCTCGTGTCTCCAGTTGTCTTCAGATCCAAACGTGGTCATCGCCAAAATGGACGCCACGGCCAACGACGTGCCCACGCCGTACGAAGTCAGCGGGTCGGTGTTTTGTTCAGAAGAACACGGTTTTGTTTGAAATGCTCCCTGTTCAGAACAAATGTTTTAAATCTGTTCTATGTTTTGTGTTTTGCAGTTTCCCCACAATCTATTTCTCTCCAGCCGGACAAAAGAGCAGCCCCAAGAAATACAACGTACGATGTTGTTGTTGTTGTTTTTCTTTTTTTAATTCTTCTGCTTCTTTTATTATTCGTCTTTATTTATTCTTATTATTCTTATTCTTATTATTATTAATATTTCTTATTTTTCATGATTATTGGGAAAGGCAGATGACTCAAAACACTCACTTCGGCTCTTGTTCGTTCATCGACTTGAGGACTGCTTGTTACAAATGAATACATGAAATCTAACCATAGTTTACCTTGAATTGAAGGCGTGTACTTTTGTTAGTTTGAGGATTAAAAGGTTTGATTTCTTTGGCCGACGTGACGAGCCAAAATGAGGGCAAACGGTTGAAACTCTCGCGACGTTCGGCCGTTTTGAGTCGTCGTGCGTCTTTTGTCCGCGTTGAGTTGCTCCTCAGGCGTTAACGTGTTTGTTCTGTGACCTTCAGGGCGGCCGAGAGGTCAGCGACTTCATCACGTTCCTGAAACGTGAAGCGTCCAATCCACTGGTTCTGCCCGACGAACCCAAGAAGAAGAAGAAGAAGGCCGAACTATAAAAAGGACATCTGCTGAAAAAACCCTTCCAAACCCAACGACTTCCTGCTCCAAAGCCCCGCCCACACGTGACAAAAGGGGCGGGACATAAACTGAAACTATCCACTTAAAAAAACCCTGCTCTGAATACGACCTGCTCCAATCAGAACTGAGCCCAAACCAGACCTGGCAACCGCCCGGCAACCACAGGAAGTAACGCTTTTTTTAAACTAATGGGGCGGGCCTTAGCAGAAGAGATTAGCTCTGATTGGTCGGTGGCACTGAGTTCACTGGGATTCTTTTGTTTTGTAAAATGTCTTTTTGTTTTTGTACATTTGGAAGATTGTGAAATAAAAAGGCCCCAAAACCAAACGGCTCCAGCTTCCATTGAATTCAAATGTTCATAAATACAGTGGTGCAATCCCTCTTCAGTCCTGCAGGGTCATCCAAGAGCCTGGTCTGAACGTCAACTTCAGGAAATCTCTTTAAAACACTCTGACATTTGTACAAAAACACACTCAAATCCATGTCATTTATTTAAAAATGAGCTCTAAAAACAGACTTATCATTTACAAATAAATGAGGTCAGAACTGTTGACCTCATGAGGTCAGTTCTCTCGTGTCTTTTCTCCAGACGTGACGTTTCTGTTCTGATCCAAACGCTGGAGGTTTTTGTGGCGCAGGTTTGAAGTGGAAGTACGGCAGCAGCACAGGGACAAAAGTCTGCAGGAGGAAAGAGTACGGGGTTTGTCAGAATGTTCCAGAGGGAAACTACAAACTTACAAGGTGGTTATATGGTACCACGCCACCTGGAGGTGACGTCACGCTTTTAAATTCGGAATAAAGTTTTCCATTGAATCACAGCTTTTGGATTCAAATGAACTCTGTCATTTTCCCTCCAAGACAAAAGCTAAAACTCTAAAAAAAAGACTGGTTTAAATAAACAAAAATCCGACTTCAGACTTTGTCCACAAGATGAATTCACTGTACATGTGTTCTGCATGTTCATTTCACTGTTATTTCACTTATGACTTGTCTTATGAACATTTTACCTTTTGAAACTCTGTGGCCTAAACAATGGCTACTTCTGATATATTCCAGATCTTCTCTGATCAGCTCTGACTCACTCTGCTGCTAAGCCACTCCCCCAGGGGTCAGTCAGAGAGAGCGAGAGAGGACATAGTTCCATCAGGAGATGTCCAGCAGGAAGGATCTCTGGAGGGCTCATCTCTGGCGAATGCAGATCAAGAGGACCTGATCTGCCCTGAGTGTGGACCGAGCTGCTGTTAAACTGTTAAAAACTGTTAAATGCCGAATACAGGCTGGCGCCCCACAGAACTCCAATAAACCCTAACAGGCTGGCGCCCCACATAGCTCCAATAAACCCTAACAGGCTGGTGCCCCACAGAACTCCAATAAACCCTAACAGGCTGGTGCCCCACATAACTCCAATAAACCCTAACAGGCTGGTGCCCCACAGAACTCCAACAAACCCTAACAGGCTGGTGCCCCACAGAACTCCAATAAACCCTAACAGACTGGTGCCCCACAGAACTCTAATAAACCCTAACAGGCTGGTGCCCCACAGAACCCCAATAAACCCTAACAGGCTGGTGCCCCACAGAACCCCAATAAACCCTTACCGGCTGGTGCCCCATATAACTCCAATAAACCCTAACAGGCTGGTGCCCCACATAACTCCAATAAACCCTAACAGGCTGGTGCCCCACAGAACTCCAATAAACCCTCACAAACGTCCATCTTGATACAATTCTTTAATCGATTTCAACTTTGTAAGTGGAGGACATAATATCACTACAGTACTTGTACTAGTACAAATACTACACTACAGTAGTAGTACTTGTACTAGTAACATCCCTTCAATAATGATTATAAATCAGTTTCAAAACTCGAGTATTAGTTTCTCCAAATACTTTTTACTTGAGTCCTTTTTGGGCCACTACTTACAACTACTGCTTCAGAAATATTTCAGAATGTAAAGGTCGATTTAACGCATTTAACATTGTATTATGAGGTTTTGCTTTATTTTGGTAACTTCCTGTATGACCGGAAGTAGTGGTAAAACGGAAATCTACTTGACGGAAAAAGAAAAGACGCAAAGTGAACTCCGGCTGATGCTCAAAACATGGACAGAATATGGCGAGAATATTGGAGGAGGGGTGGAGGAGGGGTGGAGGAGGAGGAGTGGAGGAGGGGTGGAGGAGGGGTGGAGGAGGAGAGTGGAGGGGAGGGGAGGAGGGAGGAGTGGAGGAGGGGTGGAGGAGGAGTGGAGGAGGGGTGGGGAGGAGGAGTGGGAGGGAGGGGTGGAGGAGGGAGGAGGGAGGAGGAGGAGTGGAGGAGGGGTGGAGAGGAGTGGGAGGAGGGGTGGAGAGGAGGATGGAGTGGAGGAGGGGTGGAGGAGGAGGAGTGGAGGAGGAGTGGAGGAGGGGTGGAGGAGAGGGTGGAGGAGGGGTGGAGGAGGAGGAAGGTGGAGGAGGATGTCGGTGTAATGCCTCTTTCGTCCAGGAGGGTTCCATAGTCGAAAAAGATTCGACTCTCGTCCAAGAGTCATTCTCAATCTGAGAAACGAGTCTGAGAACTCCTGTTTTTATCCTCCTCTGTGAGAGCCCCGCCCACAGGCGGGACCTCCTGTGGGCTTTGATGTGCTTCTCAGAGCACATCAATGCAGTGGACCCACACATCAGGTTTACAAGAGAAGATGCAAAGGAGAACCGCTTGCGCTTTCTTGATTGTTCCACTATCAGAGGAGAAGACGGGAAGCTCCAGATAGAAGTATATAGGAAACCCACACACACTGACCAGTACCTGCTCTTTGGCTCTAACCACCCACTACAGCGCCACCTGGAGGTGATCAGGACACTAACACACAGAGCACAAGAGGTGCCCACCAGCTCAGAGGGCAAGAGGAAGAGGAAAAACACGTCCGGAATGCTCTCTCAGCCTGTGGATACCGACTTGGGCTCTTAACAAAGTGAAGAGAACCAAAAAGCAGGACAAAAGTGACAAAAGGGAAACAGAACCAAGAAGAAGGGGGTCTCTGTCCCTTATGTCTCTGTCCCTTATGTCTCTGTCCCTTATGTCTCTGTCCCTTATGTCTCTGCCCCTTATGTCTCTGTCCCTTATGTCTCTGCCCTTATGTCTCTGTCCCTTATGTCTCTGTCCTTATGTCTCTGTCCCTTATGTCTTGCCCTTATGTCTCTGTCCTTATGTCCTCTGTCCTTATGTCCTCTGCCCTTATGTCTCTGTCCCTTATGTCTCTGCCCTTATGTTCTCTGTCCCTTATGTCTCTGCCCTTAGCTCTTCCTTATGTCTCTGCCCCTTATGTCTCTATCCCTTATGTCTCTGCCCTTATGTCTCTGTCCCTTATGTCTCTGTCCTTATGTCTCGGGACTGTCAGAAAAACTGCAAAGAAGTTTTAGACAACACGAAGTCCTGTTTATTTCAAACCAGGAACACGTTAAGACACAAACTGGTTCACGCTAAGGACAAGATGCCGACACAAAAACAGAGCAATGTAGTGTATTCTACCAATGCAGTGAAGAAAGTTGTAAAGAGCGCCACATAGTGAGACTGAACAGCCACTGCACAAGAGGCTTTATCAGCACAGAAGACACTCGAGTTCAGGAGTTAAGGAGGAGTTAAGGAGGAGTTAAGGAGGCAATCTTTGTTAAAAAGAGAATCCTTCATTAAATTGTAATTGGAGGTTTAAGATTCAACCTTCCCGTTGTTTATAATGGTCTGCTGAAACCAATGGAGACGCCCGATGGCATTCGGATGCTAAATAGGCACTCAAGGTGAGGCAGGGAACAATAGAACAATAGGCCCATCCCAGTTTCTATGGGCCATTAGCAGGAGGTCCCGCCCTGTGGGCGGGGCTCTCACAGAGGAGGATTTAAACAAGAGTTCTCAGACTTGTTTCTCAGATTGAGAATGACTCTTGGATGAGAGTTGAAACGTTTTGTTTTTTCTAAAACAGAGTCCAGATGAAACAACTGAATCTTTTTCGACGAGTGAAGGAGGAGTTAAGGAGGAGTTAAGGAGGAGTTAAGGAGGACATCTTTCCTTAAATCGTATTGGAGGTCTAAGATTCAACTTTCTGGTTGTTTATAATGGTTTGTTGAAACCATGGAGATGCTAATCAGGTACTCAGTGATGAGGGAGCCAAAGTCAGGTCACAACAGGATGTAGGTGGTCCATCTCAGGGCTGTTAGTGGTTTCAAGTGAAACCAATAACTCCCCTTATCAGGAGGTCCCGCCCTGTGGGCGGTCATACTCATAGTATGACTTTCAGCTGCTTCTTCACGTCTGAAAACACTCATATTCATCTTTTCATCACGTAAACAGTGAAAACGTTCTCTCAGGCTTTTGTGCTCCTCGTTTAGGATGACTAAAGGTCGTTTCAGTTCGAGTTCATTTAAGTTGGAGGTGGTTCAGTGTGATGGTTCCAACTGAAAAGGCAGAGGAACTTTTGGAGCTGGTGCCGTTTCTTTTGGAGCGAGACGATCCAGGAGCTTCAAACGTTTGTTCACATCCCAGAAGTCGTACTTTGGAGAAAGTGTGCAAATATTGATGTTCCTTTTCTCTCTGGTGAAGCTGCTGCCGCCTCAAACGCTCTGTGGAGCTAATGTCGCTAACGACCACAGAAGCAGAACGTCACTCTGTCACGCTGTCGTGAACACATGCATTCAGTTTGAGCCACATTGTGGCCGATTTGAGCTCTTTTATTTGTCTCATTCGGTCAGAGGGTCCCGTACCTGATGGAGAGCTTCAGGAGGAGTCCAAACGGCAGGAGGACCAGCCGGAGCAGAACCAGGACCAGATCCAGGACTAAACCCAGGACTACAGAGAGCAGAGGCGGCTCTGAGAAGTGGTCCGGTTTAGGAGGAGGATCTGACTCTGAACAGGCAGAAACCAGGACTGACAAAACAGATTTGTGTTTTTCTTCTGAAGCACGGACACTGAAGCGAGGTGGATCTGGACAAACCTCGTCTGATTTCTCGTGGCAGGATCTGGCTCTCCTCGGTTCCTCTGCAGATGTTCAGTCTGGTCTTCTCAGAGTCCGAGGAGCTTCTCCCAACGAAACCTGCAGCAGACCTCACACCTTTGTATCTAAGGACAAAAACTGGACAAACATTTGATGAAACAAGAAGGTGTGTGTTTCTGTGGCTTCGAGCTGCTCTTAAAGTAACAGTCTGTAACTTTCTGAGGTGAACGTCTCATGTTTCCAAGTTAAAACCAAACTTCAAACATTCCATTCCATTTAATGCCACACTGTGGAATATTCCAGCCAAAGCTCTTACACTGCAGCTTCTGAGGCTCTAAGGCAGTGGTCCCCAAACTACGGCCCGGGGGCCGGATACGGCCCCCTGAACAATACAAGAGACGCATTATTCATGCTCATATGAGTCATAGATTCTGCTCTGACAACTGAAGCTGAACTTTGACCCTGGACTGTGCACGGCACAACACACACGTTCTGTCTGTGAAGACCCCAGAGAGGGTTCTTTGACCTCGGAAAGGGTTCTTCATATTTGGTTATATGTGGCTTTCTGGAAAAAACAACACATGTTTACATTTAGACCCCTGCGATCGTCACACTTTTGTCTGGTTCAAACTGACCCTGGCCCCCATCAGAGAAGGAGAAGTTAATGTGTGCCCTTACAGGAAAAAGTTTGGGGACCCCTGGTCTAAGGAAAGGATGATCGAATATGTCACCAAGAAGGGTTTGTGTGACCTCTGTGTGACCTCTGTGTGACCTCTGAGTGAGCTCTGAGTGAGCTTTGACCTCTGTGTGACCTCTGAGTGACCTCTGAGTGACCCTTGTGTGAGCCGTTGACTGTAATCTTTACATATTTACATGTGCAATGTTCATTAATGTGTCTTTACGAAGAAATGAAAAAGTACATACAAAGGAACATTTCCATGGAAACGAGTCAGGTTTTGTGGAGGGGCTGCTCATAGTGTCAACAATGAACTCTCCTGATGTTTGTTCTGACCTGAGTCTGAGATGAAGCGAAGAGCGTCTGTGTAACCGCACACACACGTACAAACCTGACACACAAACACACACACGTCTGCAACAGAACCTGACACACACAAACACACACACGTCTGCAACAGAACCTGACACACACAAACACACACAGTCTGCAACAGAACCTGACACACACAAACACACACACGTCTGCAACAGAACCTGACACACACAAACACACACACGTCTGCAACAGAACCTGACACACACAAACACACACAGGGGCTGACACACACAAACACACACACGCTGCAACAGAATGACACACACAAAAACACACACACGTCTGCAACAGAACCTGACACACACAAACACACACAATCTGCACAGAATGACACACACAAACACACACACGTCTGCAACAGAACCTGACACACACAAACAACACACGTCTGCACAGAACGTGCCACACAAACACACACACGTCTGAACAGAACCTGACACACAAACACACACACGTCTGCAACAGAACCTGACACACACAAACACACACACGTCTGCAACAGAACCTGAACACAACACACACAGTCTGCAACAGACCTGACACACACAAACACACACAGCTGCAACAAACCTGACACACACAAACACACACACGTCTGCAACAGAACCTGACACACACAAACACACACACGTCTGCAACAGAACCTGACACACACAAACACACACACGTCTGCAACAGAACGACACACACACACACACGTGCAACAGAACCTGACACACACAAACAACACACGTCTGCAACGAACTGACACACACAAACACACACAGTCCTGCAACAGAACCTGACACACACAACACACACACGTCTGCAACAGAAACCTGACACACACAAACACGACACACGTCTGCACAACAACACTGCAACACTCTTGAACCACACGAACTACACCAACTCTGCAACAGACGACACACACAAACACACACAGTCTGCAACACACACACTCTTGCAACAAACCTGAACACACAAAAACACACACGTCTGCAACAGAACCTGAACACACACAAACACACCACAGCACTGCAACAGAACTGACACACACAAACACACACACGTCTGACAAACACAAACTGCACCACACACACACAACGTCTGCAAACTGACACACACAACACACACACGTGCAACAGAACCTGACACACACAAACACACAACGTCTGCAACAAACCTGACACACACAACCACCACACACGTCTGCAACAAGAACCGACACACAAAACACACCAGTCTGCAACAGAACCTGAAACACCAAACCACACACACTGCTCAACAGAACCTGACAACACACACACACACAAACACACACACGTCTGCAATCAGAACCTGACAACACACAAACACCACACACGTCTGCAACAGAACCTGACACACAACAAAACACACACACGGTCTGCAACAAGAACCTGCACACACAAACACACACACGTCTGCAACACAACCTGACACACACCACAAACCACAACGTTCTGCAACAGACCTGAACACACAAACACACACACGTCTGCAACAGAACCTGACACACACAAACACACACGTGACCTCTGCCAACAGAACCTGACGACACACACAAACACACACACGTCTGCACAGAACCTGACACACACAAACACACACACGTCTGCAACAGAACCTGACACACACAAACACACAACCTGCAACAGAACTTGACACACACAAACACCACACGTCTGCACAGAACCTGACACACACAAACACACACACGTCTGCAACAGAACCTGACACACACAAACACACACATGTCTGCAACAGAACCCTGACACACACAAAAAAACACACACACGTCTGCAACAGAACCTGACACACACAAAACACCACAACTCCGACACACACACAAACACACACACGTCTGCAACAGACCTGACACACACAAACAACACACGTCTGCAACAGAACCTGACACACACAAAAACACACACACGTCTGCAAAACCTGACACACACAAACACACACGTCTGCAACAGAACCTGACACAGCACAAAAACACACACACGTCTGCAACGACTGACACACAAACACACACGTCTGCACAGAACCGACACACACAAACACACACACACGTCTGCAACAGAACCTGACACACACAAACACACCACTCGTCTACAACAGAACCGTACACCACAAATCACCACACGTCTCAACAGAAACCTGACACACACAAAACACACACACGTCTGCAACAGAAACCTGACCACAACAAACACACACACG
>BJKM01000954.1:0-33822 GCA_015082035.1 Chaenogobius annularis | reverse complement strand
TAGTAGTAGTAGCAGTAGTAGCCAGTAGTAGTAGTAGTTGCAGTAGTAGTATGCAGTAGCAAGTAGTAGCAGTAGTAGATAGTAGTAGCAGTAGTATAGTAGCAGTAGCAGTAGTAGCAGTAGCAGCAGTAGTAGTAGTAGTAGCAGTAGCAGCAGCAGGTAGCAGTAGTAGCAGCAGTAGTAGTAGTTGCAGTATAGTAGCAGTAGTACAGTAGTACAGTAGTAGTAGTAGTAGCAGTAGTAGCAGTATATAGTAGTAGCAGTAGTAGTAGTAGTAGCAGTAGTAGTAGCAGTATAGAGTTGCAGTTAAGTAGGCGAGCAGTAGTAAGCAGTAGTAGCAGTAGTAGTAGTAGTAGGCAGCAGTAGTCTAGTAGGCAGTAGCAGTAGTAGCTAGTAAGCAGTAGTAGGCAGTAGCAGTAGCAGAGTAGTAGCAGTAGCAGTAGTAGTCAGTAGTAGTAGTAGTAGTAGCAGTAGCAGTAGCAGTGTAGCAGTAGCGGCAGTAGTAGTAGCAGTTAGCAGTAGCAGTAGTTAAGTAGTACAGTCAGTAGTAGTGGAGTAGTAGGTAAGTAGTAGTAGGCAGTAGAGTACAGTAGCAGTAGCAGTAGTAGTAGTAAGTAGTAGTAGTAGTAGTAGTAGGCAGTAGCAGTAGTAGTAGTAGTAGTAGCAGTAGCAGTAGCAGCAGTAGCAGCAGTAGTAGTAATAGCAGTAGTAGTAGTAGTAAGTTATGTAGTAGTAGTAAGAATACGCTCACGCCGATAGCAAGTAGCAAGTAAGTAAGTAGCAGTAGCAGTAGTAGTGCAGTAGCAGTAGCAGTAGTAGCAGTAGAGGCAGCAGTAGTAGTATGCAGTAGCAGTAGCAGTAGTAGTAGTAAACAGTAAAAGTAGCACGTAGTAGTAAGTAGTAGTAAGCAGTAAGCAGTAGCAGTAGTAGTAGTAGTAGTAGTAGTAGTAGTAGTAAGTAGTAGTAGCAGTAGCAGTAAAGTAGTAGTAGTAGAGCAGTAGCAAGTAGCAGCAGTAGCAGCAAGTAGTAGTAGTAGCAGTAGTAGTAGTAGTAGTAGTAGTAGTGTAGAAGTTAGTAGTACCATCTCCCTCTGTACGTCTGGGCATGAATCCACATAAACTGGGAAGAACAGCGCACAAAAAAATCCTACAACACAAAGAAGATGTGAGATAGATGCAGGGATGTGCAGGATAATGCAAGAGGAATGTGAGATGATGCAGAGGATGTGGAGATGATGCAGAAGGATGTTGCAGAGGATGTGGAGATGATAGAAGGATGTGCAGAGGATGTGGAGATGACTGCAGAGGATTGTGGAGTGATGCAGGGAAGACTGTGGAGATGATGCGGAGGATGTGGAGATGATAGAGGATGTGGCAGAGGGATGTGAGATGAATGGCAGAGGATGTGGAGATGATGCGGAGGATGTGGAGATGAAGAGGATTGCAGAGGATGTGGAGATGATGCAGAGGATGTGGAGCGGAGGATGTGGAGATGATGCAGAGGATGTGGAGAGGATGTGGAGATGATGCAGAGGCTTTGGAGATAATGCAGAGGATGTGGAGATGATGCAGAGGATGTGCAGAGGATGTGCAGATGATGCAGAGGATGTGCAGATGATGCAGAGGTGGAGATGATGCAGAGGAGGTGGAGATGATGCAGAGGAGGTGGAGATGATGCAGAGGATGACCTGCACAAGCTCCTCTCGGCTCCTGAAGTGCGTCACCTGCAGGTTTTTCCCATCATGCACTCTGGTGAGGGAGACGCAGAGGCGGTGGGAGGCGTGTTCATGAGCGTCCAGAGGGAGGAGCTTGAGCAGAGAGTCACGTGCTCGTCGCAGCAGACTGAAGGACGGATGGAACACGCCCACTGAGAGAAGCCGCGCCTCCATCGCTATGGAAACCAGCTCAGACGCCAACACACCTGAAGAGACCAAGACCAGGTCTGGACCAGGTCTCTTGGAGGGAGGGAAAACCCCACCACAGGGTCCAGGAATCTAACCCCGAACCTTCTGATGAGAGGGCTAACCCTGTGCCCTGGCCAGGACTCAGTCCAGGACTCAGTCCAGGACTCAGTCCAGGACTCAGTCCAGGACTCAGTCCAGGACTCGGATCAGGTTCAGTCCAGGACTTGTTTTGTTGTTGTTTTACAGTCGGTCAGATAAGACCAACCGCTTTTACTACGAGGCCAAAGTCTGATCCAGGATCAGGGTTAAACCGGGTCTAAACCGGGTCTAAACCGGGTCTAAACCGGGTCTAAACCGGGTCTAAACCGGGTCTAAACCGGGTCTAAACCAGGTCTAAACCGGGTCTAAACCGGGGCCTTTATGCAGTGTGAGTTGATCCTGTTTCTGTCTTCACACACATTTAGATTAGATTCAACTTTACTGTCGTTGCACTTCAGTTCAGAGCAAATACAGCTTAACCTCCTCTGACCTCTGACCTCTGCTCCTCTGACCTGTACTCCCTTGACCTCTGCTCTCTTGACCTCTGCTCCTCTGCTCCTCTGACCTCTGCCCCTCTGACCTCTGCCCCTCTGACCTCTGCCCTGTGCTCCCTTGACCTCTGCCCTGTGCTCCCTTGACCTCTGCTCCTCTGCTCCCTTGACCGCTGCTCCTCAGCTCCCTTGACCTCTGCTCCTCAGCTCCCTTGACCTCTGACCTCTGACCTCTCAGAAGCTTCACTCACTGATCGGGACGTTCACGGCGAGTGCTGCTGCCACCAGACTGCCAGAGGAGGCGCCGCTGAAC
This sequence comes from Chaenogobius annularis, assembly GCA_015082035.1. Lineage (NCBI taxonomy): Eukaryota > Metazoa > Chordata > Actinopteri > Gobiiformes > Gobiidae > Chaenogobius > Chaenogobius annularis. The sequence goes on along the minus strand of BJKM01000954.1, from coordinate 31,076 downwards.
CGAGCGGCTCCGTGCACAAGCTCAGGCACGTGCTCCAGGAGACAACTGAGGGCCCCGAGGTGGTACAGGCCCCTGAACCCACAGCCCGCGAACGACAGGTTCCACCCGGGCTCCAGAGGCGGGGCCAAGGCTCTGGGGCCCGCTGATCCAGGACCTGAGCCATTTTGTAAATAACGAGACCAACGCGTCGCATTCTCCATCTCTGAAACCAACAGAAATGTACTTCATGATTGTTCATCACTGACGGAGGGTCAGGAGGAGGACCACTCCCCCTCCTGACCCTCCTCCTCCTCCTGACCCTCCTCCTGACCCTCCTCCTCCTCCTGACCCTCCTCCTGACCCTCCTCCTCCTCCTGACCCTCCTCCTGACCCTCCTCCTCCTCCTCCCTCCGCCTCTCCTCCTCCTCCTCCTCCTCCTCCGCCTCCTCCTCCTCCCTTCCCCCTCTGCCTCCCCTTCTCCCTCCTCCCTCCTCCCCTCCCCCAGCCCTCCCCCTTCTCCTCTCCTTCCTCCGCCCTCCTCCTCCTCCCCCTCCTTCTCCTCTCCTCCGCCTCCTCCTCTTCTTCTCCCCCTCCTCCACCTCCCCCTCCTTCTCCTGACTTGTATTCTGTGGGTTGGATAATCTTTAAGAACAAAACTGATTATAATTTGTATTATAAATTTGACAGGACAATGCAGTCGCTAACATCGTTACAAAAAACAAGAGCACAGCAACTGAAAGGTAATTAGGAAATGAATCTGACAGTTTAGGGACAATGAGGTCTCTAGATCTTGTGTCTAAACATATGGAATAGAGATTAGAGTGTGGTTTGTGACTAGTATTCTAACAGGGCGATGAAAGAATTACTGAGAGAGTTATCGTTCATGTTCACGTGGATTAATTGAAAACCTCCAACTATCACTACTTTATCCCAGTCTAACACCAATTTATATAAAGGTCTTGAGAACTCTTGTAAAAACTCTGAATAGGACCAGGGGGTCTGTTAGAGGGACCACGAAACAGGGACTTCCTTTTTGGTTCTCCAGTTTTGGACATGTTGATTGATCACATGAACGCTTTCAAATTGAGCAGAAATGCATTAGTTAGTTTTAGGACTCAAGAGTGGGCTTGTATAGTGTGAGACCACTGCCACACCAACCACCTCGGGCCTGTGCTCCTGGGGGTCTGAAAGTTAACCTGGAGGGCCTCTTACGCTTCCTGTCACTGGTGTCACAGCTCCAATAAACAGCCTTAACTTTCTTCATGTAAATTGTTAAAAACACTGTTTTACTCAATTATTTACCGAAGTTTCACACTTTCCTGCTAGAATTCAACAAATGTTTTGCACAAATCTTTCATTTTGGAACATTTTCAAAACGTACTACGACATTTTACTCTTTGGCTTTACATCTTGGTGGTCGTAACTTGTAACAGCAAAAATTTACTTATATGTCAAATATGAAATAAAAACAAACCTTGCTCCGCGCTCCCGGCGCCTCCTCAGAGGGTCCCCGGGCTCTGGCGCTCTGGCCCCGGTGGCCTCGTTCTCTGGCTCGGGTTTCATTCTGGTGTAAACTTAACTGACACGGAGGCGCGTTGCACAACCTCAAGTACGTCATGTGTTTTTTATGGATGTGTCATGTGGACCGTCCCAGGAACCGCTGGACTGAAACTGGACTGAACCTGCGACCAGGTCCAAAGCTGAGCCTAGTCTGAAATATGAGGATCCGGTCGCTGCACCAGCACCGTGTTGCGCCTTTAGGTCTAAACTTCACTGCACGCGTAAAACCAGTATCCAGGATCCTATAAACCAGGGCTGAACCATTGGTTCTAAAAGAAGGACTATACCCAGGATTAAAACCAGGTCTAAACCATGAATAAAACCAAGGCTAAAACCAGGACTAAACCAGGTCTAAAAGAAGGACTAACCAGGATTAAACCAGGTCTAAACCAGAATAAAACCAGAATAAAACACAGCTAAAACCAGTCTAAAGAAGGACTAAAAGGATTAAACCAGGAGTATTTAGGACTAAACCTGATTAACCAGGACATTGTACGACTAAACCAGGATTAAACAGACTATTGTTAGGACCTAAACCAGGATTAAGACTGGCTAAACCAGGATTTTAAACCAGGCAATAAAACCAGGACCTAAACCAGGTCTAAAGAAACTAAACCAGATTAAAGCCTGTGACTAAACCAGGATTAAACCAGTCTAAAAAGAAGGACTAAACCAGTCTAAGAAGGACTAAACCAGGTCTAAAGAAGGACTAAACCAGGTCTAATAAAGGCAGACTGTTTCTTTCACGTGTCATTTATTGCATTTCTCTGTTTCTCCTCCACGTGGCGCTGTGCTCCTGCATGGTGCCAAGATCCAGTTCCACTGCTTGGCCCCAAACCGAGAGCCCCACAAAAGCACCTGGGCTTGGGGCAGGTGCTTTTCATGAATGGTGTGGGGAGGCGCGGTCAGGGCATGAAGGCATCTGATTGGCCACAGGGGTAAGGGCAGGAGGGCGGAGTTATGCTCACCGGGTTTGTCGGGTTTTGAGGAGTTCTCGCAGAAGTTTGTGGAGGCAAGTCGTGTGTTCTCCAGTCCGGAGGGGAGACTTCTTGCAGCGTACGAAAGAGAACCTCACTGAGAAGAAGAAGAGATTGTTGAGATGAGATGATGATGAAGAAGATGAAGAGTGTTGAATGATATGATGATTAGAATGTAAGAGTGTTAGTATGATGATGATGAATGAAGAAGATTGAAGAGATGTTGAGAATGATGATGATGAAGAAGAGGAAGAGTGTTGAGATGATGAAGATGAAGAAAGAGGAAGAAGTGTTGAGATGATAAGATGAAGAAGAGGAAGAGTGTTGAGATGATGAGATGAAAGGAGGAAGAGTGTTGAGATGATGATGAAGAGGAGGGAAAAGATGTTTGAGATGAAGATGAAGAGGAAGAGTGTTGAGATGATGATGAAGAGGAAGATTGTTTAAGATGAAGAGAGCTGATGAAGAGAAGAGTGTTGATGATGGATGAAAAGAGGAAAGAGTGTTGAGATGATGAAGGATGGAAGACAGAGTGTTGGAGTAGATTCCAGAGAAAGGAAGAGTGTTGAGGATGATTGAGAGTGTTGAGATGATGATGTAGAGGAAGAGTCTTGAGATGATGAAGAAGAAGAGTGTTGAGATGATGACGAAGAAGAAGAGGAAGAGTGTTGAGATGATGATGTAGAGGAAGAGTCTTGAGATGATGATGTAGAGGAAGAGTCTTGAGATGATGACGATGAAGAAGAAGAGTCTTGAGATGATGACGATGAAGAAGAAGAGTGTTGAGATGATGACGATGAAGAAGAAGAGGAAGAGTGTTGAGATGATGAGGAAGAGGAAGAGTGTTGAGATGATGAGGAAGAGGAAGAGTGTTGAGATGATGATGATGAAGAGTGTTGAGATGATGATGAAGAGTGTTGAGATGATGATGAAGAGTGTTGAGATGATGATGAAGAGTGTTGAGATGATGATGATGAAGAGTGTTGAGATGATGATGATGAAGAAGAGGAAGTGTTGAGATGATGAAGAAGAGGAAGCGTTGAGATGATGAAGTGTTTTACGATGATGAAGATAATGATGAAGAAGAGTGCGTGTTGAGATAGTGAAGAAGAAGAGTGTTGAGATACTGAAGAAGAGCCTTTACACCTTTACCTGCTCATCAGCTCCTCCTCTTCCTCGTCTCTCCAGGTGGAGCTGAACATGGAGTAGATCCAGCTCACGTCTTTGGGGACCTCAGGAAGCCACTCCACCAGCCTCCAACACAAACAGCAGAACATTCAGAACCTCAGAGTCCAGACAGAAGTGACCAGCTCAGAGTCTGACCTGTGCGCCAGCGTCCAGGGCGAGCCGAGGGGGCGGGGCCAGGGCCGAGGCACGCCCAGGTACGACTTCACCTGAGAGAGGAGGCCGGGGGAGGGGCTCGAGAGCCTGCAGGCGTCGCACAGGACTGAGGACGGAGAGAACCTTCAGACAAGAAGACTGAGGACGGAGAGAACCTTCAGACAAGAAGACCGAGGACGGAGAGAACAATCAGCCCCGGGCCCCTTGCCCCGGGCCCCGGGCAACCTGTCACCTGTCCTGATGTCCGGGGGCAGCTTCTCTGTGACTCTTGGGTCCAACCAGGAGTGAGGCTTCAGTTTCCTTTGCTCTGATTGGTCTGTCGTGTCTCCCGCCGCCTCCGATTGGCCCGTTTGCATTTCTCCCTCATCTGATTGGTCGTCCGGTTGAAAAACGTGTTCCCATTCACAACACGGCTCGTCGCTCACCTGCAGCGGAGCGCCGCCTTTCCACAGACCTGGACCGAACACAGACGCCACAGTCAGACAAGAACAAGGATCCACACATTTGAGTCCAGATGAGTCCAGATGAGTCCAGATGAGTCCAGATGAGTCCAGATGAGTCCAGATGAGTCCAGATGAGTCCAGATGAGTCCAGATGAGTCCAGATGAGTCCAGATGAGGTGGGGGGGACCAGGTTTGGGTTGGCAGAGGTGGCCACCTTGGGGGAGGGGGTGGTCACATCAAACCTGGTGTAGAAGGTGTTAAGGGGCTCGGGGCTTATGGTTGGTGAGAAGCCGGAGCCCCCTACACGGAGGGTTGTTGTCACTGATCTCGCTCTCGACACCTCTTTGCTAAATCCATACTTTGCATCTTTGTAGCGCCCCCTGTCTCCAGCCCTGTGCGCTGCCTCCTTCTGCTGCCTTAACTGCCTCAGTTTTGGAGTGAACCAGGGTTTTGTCATTGTTGACTATGGTGTTGTTTCATGATTGCTGTCCTCACAGAATGTATGAAACGTCACAGTGTCCGTGTCCTTATCCAAACTCTCTGTGGCACGCTACTAGAACGTACCTGCCCAGTCTGTTGATGTCCAAACAACCGCACGGAGCTCCTCCACTGCGTGTATCATTGGGTCCACTTCTTGGAGGTCCTCACTGAGCAGGTTTGGAGAGCTTCAGCCTCTGTCTGGACGTGGGGATCAGGTGGTCTGTACTGTTGTTGGAACAGTGCACTCTGCAACGCCGATTGCTCTTTGCTCTGCTGGGTCAGAAACTTTAATAAACTGGTCTGTACTCTTGGTCGTTCGTGGCTGAGATTCCCCTTGTTAATAAGCACCCAGCGATAATACACAAGGGGTCCGAGAAGGTCCGCTCACACATCCTACTGGTCCATTGAGCGTGTTGCTGTGCCACGTAGCACGTGTAGCGCTCAGTATGATAGGATGTAAACGACCAGCCAGAATGAATGAATGAATGAACGATGATATTGGAGATGATCTTGGAGACCACAGTCACATCTGACCAGGCGTTGAGATCCACTTCCTGCCACAGTGACATTGTCTGGGACAGGCTCCTCCCACATGAGACGTAAAGATCAGGCCTTTCAAGTGGCTCCAAACACCAAAAACATTTACACCTCTTTTCAGTTATCCAAAATCTCCTCTTTACATTTTTACATGATAATAATCAAGCAGGACATTTTTTGGCCTTCATTTAAACTGCTTCAAACTGCTGTCTGGTCCATGTGCTCGCTCTGCTGGACACTGTTCTGAGAGTCTGCTCACCTGCTTGTCTTCCATTGGTTACATTACACTCATCACCATCGGAGACCAAGCAGGTCAGAGTCTGTGGAGAGAGCGTAGCGCTTCTCAGACTCTTGAACCTGAACTCTTTCAGATGCGTAAGAACCTTTAATGCCCACACTGCGGAACATCTCACCATTCGTTTCCTGCAGCAAACACGGTCAGAGTGTCCACAAAACCCACTCTGACAGATCTCAGCCAAAACCTAGAAATAAAGACAGGGTTTTAGTCGGGTCCAGTCGGTCAGCCGGGTCCAAGGTTCGGGGTCTCAGTCCAGGTCCGGCTCCGGGTCTAAGTCCGGGTCCGGGTCCAGTCCGGGTCCAGTCCGGGTGCCAGTCCGGGTCCGGTCGGGGTCCGGTCCGGGTCGGTCCGGGTCCGTCCGGGTCCGTCCGGGTCTATCGGGTCAGTCCGGTCCAGCTCAGAACCTGGGGTTCTGGGGGAGCAGAGTGCTTGTGATAACTCGGTGGAGATCTTGTTGGATTCTCTTGAAGCTCATGGTTGTTGAATCTGATAACGTGCAAAGAAAAAGTCAGAAGTCAGTTTGTAATCTGGATGGGACAGGGATGCTGCGGGGGGTGCTAGCCGGGGGGTGCTAGCGAGGGTGCGCGGTTGCGTGGGTGCATGGCTGGGGGTGCTGGCTAGCGTGGGGTGCTCGGCGGGGGTGCACGCGAGGTGATTCCACAAGGAATAGTACTTTTGCAGTTCTGTAGGAGTACTTGTACTGCTCATGTACAGGACAGGCGAGCCCTGCCTGTGGCGTCGGGCACACGTCGAGCTGTCTGACGATCCGGCGGTACGGGATGGGTGATGGTTCTGTCTGGTCACAGTAGGCGTAGCAGATTACGCTGACCGCTCCGTCCACAGCTACGTGCGGCAAAAAAGGGTCAAATATGAAGTGATGAATGACATGGCTCTGACACTGATCAATACAATCGATCAGGAATCACATCTGTGTATTTGGTAGGGAAAACGCCACAGTAAAACGGGACGAAGCAGCTGCAGATCAGAGCCTGAAGGGACAGAGACCAGGACTAAAAGGTCAGAGGCCGTGCTTAGGGCCGCGTCTAAAGCCCCTAAAGCCGCGCTAAAGCGCCTCTACTACTAAGCCGCGTCTAAAGCCGGCTCCTAAAGCCGCTCTAAAGCCGGCTCAAAGCTGCGCTCAGCCCCTTAAAGCCGCGCTCTAAAGCCGCGGCTCTAAAGCCGCGTCCTACACTGTATGAGCTCTTCGTTGCTGCAGAAGTGGGTCAGGAGCTGTCTGTCGGTTCGGGACTCGAGTCACAGAACGACAGAGGCGGCCGGACGCACGCACGTGAGCGTCCACGGGAAGAGTGCGCACGAGAGTAGTGTGACGAGTGCTGCATCAGGTTAAAGTCCGGGTGCAGGGGTCCGAGTCGTGGGGGCGGCCCTGTAGCCAGGGACATGAGCTCCGCGCACACCACAGTCTGAAACGTGAACAGGAACAAGTGAAGGTTCCTGGAGTGAAATTGTGACCCAAAACTGGCCAAGACCGGGACCACACAAACTATACCCAGACCCGGGACCACCAAAACTGGCCCAGACCCAGGACCCAAACTGCCTCCAGACCCGCGGACCCCACGCAAGATTTAAATAGTTTTTCTGTGTCATGTAATGTCACTTAAAACGACTGTTGGTCATATCAAAAGGGTTTAAACCTCTCTGAAACCTCCTTTAAACCTCCTTTAAAACCTCCTTTAAACCTCTTTTAAACCTCCTTTTAAACCTCCTCCTTTTTAAACCTCCTTTTAAAACCTCCTTTAAACCTTCTAACCTCTTTAAACTCTTTAAACCTTCTCTTTAAACCTCCTTTTAAACCTCCTTTTAAACCTCCTTTTAAACCTCCTTTTAAACCCCTCTTTAAACCTCTTTTAAACCTCCTTTAAAACCTCTCCTTTAAACCTCTTTTAAACCTCTTTAAACTCCTTTAAAACCTCCTTTAAACCTCCTCTTTTAACCTCCTTTCTAAACCTCTTTTTTAAACTCTTTTTAAACTCCTTTTAAACTCCTTTAACCTCTTTTAAACCTTTTAACTTTTAAACCTCTTTAAACTCTCTTTAAACTCTTTAAAACCCTCTTTTAACCCAAACTCTCTTTAAACCTCTTTTAAACTCTTCTTTTAAACCTCTTTTTAAAACTCTTTTAAACCTCTTTAAACCTCTTTAAACTCTTTTAAACCTCTTTAAACCTCTTTAAACCTCTTTTAAACCTCTTTTAAACCTCTTTTAAACTCTTTTAAACCTCTTTTAAACCCTTTGATGGTTTTACCATAAGCATAAACGCGTCGTCATATTTAAATGAGCTCACGTGGGTGTGACATGTGTCAGATGCCCTCCCAACATTTGTGCCTTTGACTTTTCTTATGGAAAACAGAAGGAAACAGAACCATGGCGGGACCGTGGACCCGGGACTCACCGAGCGGGACGCCCACGGTGAGCACGGCCGCCAGCAGCGCTCCCGCGGAGGAGCCGTAGAGCCGCGCCCGGTGCACGAGCTCCGGACACCGCTGCAGGAAACAGACCGCGGCCCCGAGGCAGTACACGCCCATGAAGCCGCAGCCCGCGAACGAGATGGACCAGGCACGGTCCACCGGGTCCACCGGGTCCACCGGGTCCACCGGGCCCACCGGGTCCAAGCGTGGGTCCGGCATGGTGGCGACTAAACCAGGACTAAACCAGGACTAAACCAGGACTAAACCAGGACTAAAGCAGGTTTGAACCAGGTCTAAATCACAGGTGAGACTCGGGGGCGTGGCAGTATTAATGAGCAGCGCTGCGATTGGTCAGAACAGGTCATGTGTTTGAAGCTATCTCAGGTACAGCTCAAAGGTCAAAGATCATTTCCCGTGATAAACTTTATGTTTTTGTACTTTTTCCTCTTCGTATACAAGTGCAGTACAAGTACACAGAAGTACAGAGGCCTACTTCAGCATGAAAAGTACTCCAAACGCAGGTCGTGGGGTTATCACGTGTTTTCTTTGACTTTGGCCCGCGCCTCTGACGCGTCAGTGCGGTCACGTGCTCCCGGGGGCGTGTGTTTGTGCACTTTTCACGGGACTCAGACGTGTCCCCGTTACACCTCTAAACCCGGAGCAGGTCCAGAACCAGATCCAGGTACCGGTGCAGGGCCAGGTCCCGGTCCCGTTGAACATGAGCGCGATCCCGGTGGTGGACTTCAGCGCGTACAGTCTCGAGCACGAGCACGAGCGCGTGACCCAGGCCGAGCTGGAGCACGTGAGCGCGCAGTTGCACGAGGCGTTCACGCGCGTGGGCTTCGTGTTTCTGCAGAACACGGGAATCACGCGCACAGAGGTGAGGACGCGCATGCGCAGAGGGTATTCCATTCAGACTGCGCGGCTAAAATGACACGTGATCAGAGCAAACATCTGGGCAAGAACCTTCTGGACATTTCATCACCTTCTAGAACCTGAAAACACTTCTAATCTATGTGTCTGGACCAGGTCTGGATCAGGACCAGGTCTGGACCAGGTCTGGACCAGGTCTGGACCAGGTCTGGACCAGGTCTGGACCAGGTCTGGTCTGAGGTGTTTAGTCTCCACAACAAACACGTGACGTGCGTGTGTGTGCGCGTGTGTGCATGTGTGTGTGTTGTATGTATGTGTGTGTGTGTGTGTGTGTGTGTATGCGTCATGCTGTGTTGTGATGCGCTTGTGTGTATGCTGTGCGTGTATATGTGTGCATGTGTGTGTGCATGCGTGTGTATGTATGTATGTGTTGTATTGCGCGTGTGTGCATGGTGCGCGTGTGTGTATGCATGTGTGTGTGTGTGTGTGTTTGCATGGTTGTTGGCATGCGTGTGTGTATGTATGTTGTATGTGTTGTATGCGTGTGTGTACGTGGTGTGTTGTGTGTGTTGCATGCGTGTTTATCAAGAAGGCCAGCAGAGGATGTACTTCCTGCGGCAGCTGAGGAAAGCCAAGCTGCCAGCGCAGATGATGGTGCAGTTCTACACGGCCATCATTGAGTCCATCCTCACCTCCTCATCACTGTGTGGTACGCTGGAGCCACAGCCAGGGAGATTAAACAGAGCTACAGCGCCCTCTGCTGGAGCCACAGCAGGACAAACAGAGACTACAGCGCCCTCTGCTGGAGCCACAGCCAGGGACAAACAGAGACTAGCGCCTCTGCTGGAGCCACAGCCAGGGACAAACAGAGACTACAGCGCCCTCTGCTGGACCAAGCCGAACGGACCACGCTTGCGACAAGCCAGGGACAAACAGAGACTACAGCGCCCTCTGCTGGAGCCACAGCCAGGGACAAAACAGAGACTACAGCGCCCTCTGCTGGACCACAGCCAGGACAAACAGAGACTACAGCGCCCTCTGCTGGAGCCACACCAGGGACAAACAGAGACTACAGCGCATTGTGTGTTCTGCTGAGAAGGTGATCGGCGCTGCAGACTTCCATCTCTGCAGGACCTGTACATCTCCAGGGCTCTGGGACGAGCAGGTCGGATCACAGCTGACCCTTCTCACCCTGGACATGGTCTGTTTGAACCACTCCCCTCAGGCAGGAGGCACTCCCTCAGGCAGGAGGCCACTCCCTCAGGCAGGAGGCCACTCCCCTCAGCGGCAGGAGGCCACTCCCCTCAGAGCAGGGAGGCTACGGTCCATCCGGACCAGAACCTCCCGCCACAAGAATAGTTTTCTTTCCCTCTGCTGTTGGACTCATGAACACTTCAAAACACCTGTCACTTTAACTACACTCTTCATCACTCACTGTCACTTTCTGCACTACAACTTTAAACATAACTGTAAACTTGTGTACATAGAAATGCCTATTTTTATTTTTATTGTATAGTAATTTTAAATTGTTTCTTAATGCCCTTTTCTGATTGAAATATATATGTTGTTTTATTATTGCTCAGTGTTTTATGTTGCACCTTAAGGCCGAGACAAGTTCCTATGTTTTTGAATTTTGTTCATTGACAATGGAAATAAACTCTTTCAGATTCTGATTCTGATTTCTGATTATGTATGTGTTGTATGTGTGTGTGTGTGTGTGTGTGCATGCGTGTGTGTATGTGTTGTATGTGTGTGTGTATGTATGCGTGTGTGTGTGTGTGTTGCAGGTGCAGTGTGTGATGGAAGTGTCTCGTCAGTTCTTCGCTCAGTCTGAGGAGCAGAAGAATGTGTACAGCAGGGGGCGCTACAAGGAGAACAGCAACCATGGCTGGGTCTCACTGCAGACTGAGAGGTGACTGCTAATGCAAGTCTGGTCTCACTCTGGTCTCACTCTGGTCTAAGTCTGGTCTCACTCTGGTCACTCTGGTCTAAGTCTGGTCTAAGTCTGGTCTCACTCTGGTCTAAGTCTGGTCTAAGTCTGGTCTAAGTCTGGTCTAAGTCTGGTCTAAGTCTGGTCTCACTCTGGTCTCACTCTGGTCTCTGGTCTCACTCTGGTCTAAGTTTGGTCTCAGTCTGGTCTCAGTCTGGTCTCAGTCTGGTCTCACTCTGGTCTAAGTCTGGTCTCACTCTGGTCTTACTCTGGTCTAAGTCTGGTCTCACTCTGGTCTAACTCTGGTCTCACTCTGATCTAAGTCTGGTCTCACTCTGGTCTCACTCTGGTCTCACTCTGGTCTCACTCTGGTCTCACTCTGGTCTCACTCTGGGCTAACTCTGGTCTAACTCTGGTCTAACTCTGGTCCCACTCTGGTCTCACTGGTCTAAGTCTGGTCTCACACTGGTCTCACACTGGTCTCACACTGGTCTCACTCTGGTCTAAGTCTGGTCTAAGTTTGGTCTCACTCTGTCTCACTCTGGTCTCACTCTGGTCTCACTCTGGTCTAACTCTTGGTCTGGTCTAACTCTGGTCTAACTCTGGTCCCACTCTGGTCTCACTGGTCTAAGTCTGGTCTCACTCTGGTCTCACTCTCTGGTCTCACTCTGGTCTCACTCTGGTCTCACTCTGGTCTCACTCTGGTCTCACTCTGGTCTAACTCTGGTCTAACTCTGGTCCCACTGGTCTCACTCTGGTCTCACTCTGGTCTCTACCTCTGGTCTCACTCTGGTCTAAGTCTGGTCTCACTCTGGTCTCACTCTGGTCTCACTCTGGTCTCTCTGGTCTCACTCCGGTCTAAGTCTGGTCTCACTCTGGTCTCACTCTGGTCTCACTCTGGTCTCACTCTGGTCTCACTCTGGTCTAAGTCTGGTCTAAGTCTGGTCTCACTCTGGTCTCACTCTGGTCTCACTCTGGTCTCACTCTGGTCTAAGTCTGGTCTAAGTCTGGTCTCACTCTGGTCTCACTCTGGTCTCACTCTGGTCCCACTCTGGTCCCACTCTGGTCCCACTCTGGTCCCACTCTGGCCCAACTCCGGCCCAACTCTGGCCCAACTCTGGCCCAACTCTGGTCAACTCTGGTCTCACTCTGGTCTCACTGGTCTAAGTCTGGTCTCACTCTGGTCTAAGTCTGGTCTCACTCTGGTCTCACTCTGATCTAACTAGTCTAAGTCTGGTCTCACCTGGTCTCACCCTGGTCTCACCCTGGTCTCACCCTGGTCTCAGCCTGGTCTCACCCTGGTCTCACCCTGGTCTCACCTGGTCTCACCCTGGTCTCACCCTGGTCTCACTCTGGTCTAAGTCTGGTCTAAGTCTGGTCTCACTCTGGTCTCACTCTGGTCTCACTCTGGTCTCACTCTGGTCTCACTCTGGTCTCAGGCTGAACCCTCGTCGTCCTGGAGACCTGAAGGAATGCTTCAACATCACTCTGCTGTCTCCACACATTGTAAGAGCGCCACCTATTTACCCTTTACAGAACACATTGGACCATCACACAAGGCCGGCTGTTCAGGAGGCGTGGCCTGAGTTCAGGAGGCGTGGAGGTGTGGCCAGAGTAGCAAGCGATTATATGTGGTGGTTTTCTTGAAAACACCAGTGGGATGCGTCGATACGGTGTAGATATCGTATCGGTGTAGATATCGAATCGGATCATGATCAATATTAGAACATCATAGAATCAAAAGGCTTTCATCTCCTCAGTCGGTCGAGCTGACACCAAACAGGTGTTCATGGTGTAACTGTTGTCTGTGCTCTGTCCAGCTGTGGCCAGCAGGTGGCGCTCTCGCAGACTTCCAGCAGATCCAGAAATCATTTTTCCATCGTTGCTCCACCCTGAGCCTGAGGATCCTCCGACTCATGGCCCTGAGCCTCAAACTGGAGCCAGAGACGTTTGTGAAGCAGCACTGCAAGATCGGAGGTAAGAACTGCACCCGTCTGCACCCGTCTGCACCCGTCTGCACCCGTCTGCTCCTGTCTGCACCTGTCTGCACACCCGTCTGCACCCGTCTGCTCCCGTCTGCACCTGTCTGCACCCGTCTGCACCCGTCTGCACCCGTCTGCTCCCGTCTGCACCGTCTGCACCTGTCTGCACCCCGTCTCTGCACCCGTCTGCACCCGTCTGCCGTCTGTCTGCACCCTGTCTCTGCACCCGGTCTGTCCTGTCTGCACCCGTCTGCCCTGTCTGTCTGCACCCTGTCTGTCTGCACCCGTCGTCTGCACCTGTCTGCACCCGTCTGCACCCGTCTGCACCCGTCTGCACCCGTCTGCACCCGTCTGCACCCGTCTGCCCTGTCTGCACCTGTCTGCACCCGTCTGCACCCGTCTGCACCCGTCTGCACCCTGTCTGCACCCGTCTGCAACCCGTCTGCTCTGTGTGCACCCGTCTGCACCCGTCTGCACCCGTCTGCACCGTCTGCACCCTGTCTGCACCCGTCTGCTCCTGCACCTGTCTGCACCCGTCTGCACCCGTCTGCTGTCTGTCTGCACCCGTCTGCACCCGTCTGCTCCTGTGTGCACCCTGTCTGCACCCGTCTGCACCTGTCTGTCTGCACCCTGTCTGCACCCGTCTGCCCGTCTGCACCTGTCTGCACCCGTCTGCTCCTGTCTGCACCCGTCTGCACCTGTCTGCACCCGTCTGCACCCGTCTGCACCTGTCTGCACCCGTCTGCACCCTGTCTGCACCTGTCTGCACCCGTCTGCTCCTGTCTGCACCCGTCTGCACCCTGTCTGCACCCGTCTGCACCCGTCTGCTCCTGTGTGCACCCGTCTGCACCCGTGTGCACCCGTCTGCCCGTCTGCTCCTGTCTGCACCCGTCTGCTCCTGTCTGCACCCGTCTGCACCCGTCTGCACCCGTCTGCTCCTGTGTGCACCCGTCTGCACCCGTCTGCACCTGTCTGCACCCGTCTGCTCCCTGTCCTGCACCGTCTGCACCCGTCTGCACCCGTCTGCACCTGTCTGCCCCGTCTGCCTGTCTGTGCACCCGTCTGCACCCGTCTGCTCCTGTCTGCACCCGTCTGCTCCTGTGTGCACCCGTCTGCACCCGTCTGCTCCTGTCTGCACCCGTCTGCACCCGTCTGCTCCTGTCTGCACCCTGTCTGCACCCGTCTGCTCCGTCTGCACCTGTCTGCACCTGTCTGCACCCGTCTGCACCCGTCTGCTCCTGTCCTGCACCTGTCTGCACCCGTCTGCTCCTGTCTGCACCCGTCTGCACCCGTGCTGCTCCCCTGTCTGCTCCTGTCTGCACCCGTCTGCTCCTGTCTGCACCTGTCTGCACCCTGTCTGCTCCTGTCTGCACCCGTCTGCCACCCGTCTGCTCCTGTCTGCACCTGTCTGCACCTGTCTGCCCTGCTCTGCACCCCGTCTGCTCCTGTTGCACCCGTTCTGCACCCGTCTGCTTCCTGTCTGCACCTGTCTGCACCTGTCCTGTCTGCACCGTCTGCACCACGTCTGCTCCGTGCACCTGTCTGCCGCTCGCCTCTGCCGTCTCACCGTTGCTCTGTCTGCCCTGTCTGCACCCGTCTGCTCCTGTCTGCAACGTCTGTCTGCCCATCTCTGCCCTGTCTGCACCCGTCTGCACCCGTCTGCCCTGTCTGCACTGTCTGCCCTGTCTGCTCCTGTCTGCACCTGTCTGCACCCGTTTCTGCTCCTGTCTGCACCGTCTGCACCCGTTCTGCTGCACTCCGTCGCTGCCTGTCTGCCCACGTCTGCTCCTGTCTGCTCCTGTCTGCACTCCTGTCTGCACCCGTCTGCTCCTGTCTGCACCCTGTCTGCTCCCGTCTGCACCCGTCTGCACCTGCTCCCGTCTGCCCCGTCTGCTCCTGTCTGCACCGTTCTGCTCTCTGCCACCTTGCCCGTCTGTCCTCTGCACCCGTCTGCCCGCTGCTCCGTCTGCACCCCTGCCCTGTCTGCACCCGTCTGTCCTCATGTGTTCTCATGTCGTCTTGTCGTTCTCAATATCGTTCTCATGTCATTCTCATGTCATTTTTCATGTCGTTCCGGTGTTCTCATGTCCTCCTTTTGTCGTTCTCCTATCGTTCTCATGCCGTTCTCAATGTCGTTCTCATGTCGTTCTCATGTCGTTCTCATGTCGTTCTCATGTCGTTCTGGTGTTCTCATGTCGTCCTTTTGTCGTTCACATGTCATTCTCACATTGTTCTCATGTCGGTCTCGTGTTCTCATGTCATTCTCATGTAGTTCTCATGTCGTCCTTTTGTCGTTCACATGTCATTCTCACATTGTTCTCATGTTCAGTCTCGTGTTCTCATGTCATTCTCATGTAGTTCTCGTGTCTCTCTCATGCCGTTCTCATGTCATTCTCATGTTGTTCTCATCTCATGTCATTCTCATGTCGTTCTCATTGTCGTTCTCATGTCGTTCTCATGTCGTTCTCATGTCGTTCTCATGTGTCGTTCTGGTGTTCTCATGTCGTTCTCATGTCTTCTCATGTCGTTCTCATGTCGTTCTGGTGTTCTCATGTCGTTCTTTTGTCGTTCTCCTATTGTTCTCATTCCGTTCTAATGCCGTTCTTGTGTTCTCATTTCGTTCTCATGTCGTCCTTTTGTCGTTCACGTCATTCTCACATTGTTCTCATGTCGGTCTCGTGTTCTCATGTCATTCTCATGTAGTTCTCGTGTCTCTCTCATGCCGTTCTCATGTCATTCTCACGTTGTTCTCATGTCGTTCTCATGTCGTTCTGGTGTTTTCATGTCATTCTCATGTCGTTCTCATGTCATTCTCATGTCATTCTCATGTCGTTCTCATGTCATTCTCATGTCATTCTCATGTCGTTCGTTCATGTCGTTCTGGTGTTCTCATGTCGTTCTTTTTGTCGTTCTCCTATTGTTCTCATTCCGTTCTAATGCCGTTCTTGTGTTCTCCTGTTCTCATTTCGTTCTCATGTCGTCCTTTTGTCGTTCACATGTCATTCTCACGTTGTTCTCATGTCGGTCTCGTGTTCTCATGTCGTTCTCATGTCGTTCTCATGCTTCTCATTCTCATGTCATTCTCATGTCATTCATTCATGTCATTCTCATGTCATTCTCATGTCATTTCTATGTTATTCTCATGTCGTTCTTTTGTCCTTCTCATGTCATTCTCATGTCTCATTCTCATGTCAATTCTCATGTTCTCGTTCTGTCACGTGTTCTCCTGTCGTCCTTTTGTCGTTTCACATGTCATTCTCACATTGTTCTCATGTCAGGTCTCGTGTTCTCATGTCATTCTCATGTAGTTCTCGTGTGTCTCTCTCATGCCGTTCTCATGTCATTCTCACGTTGTTTCTCATGTCGTTCTCATGTCTGTTGTTCTCATGTTGTTCTCATGTCGTTCTCATGTCGTTCTCATGTCGTTCTCATGTCGTTCTCATGTCGTTCTCATGTCGTTCTGTTGTTCTCATGTCGTTCTCATGTCGTTCTCATGTCATTATCATGTCGTTCTCATGTCGTTCTGGTGTTCTCATGTCGTTCTTTTTTGTCGTTCTCCTATTGTTCTCATTCCGTTCTAATGCCGTTCTTGTGTTCTCCTGTTCTCATTTCGTTCTCATGTCGTCCTTTTGTCGTTCACATGTCATTCTCACGTTGTTCTCATGTCGTTCTCATGTCATTCTCATGTCATTCTCATGTCATTCTCATGTCATTTCTGTATTCTGGTATTCTCATTGTCGTTCTTTTGTCGTTCTCCTGTCGTTCTCCTGTCGTTCTCTGTCGTTCTCCTGTTTTTCAGACGAGGGGAACAGCACAACACTTCGCTCTCTCTTTTATCCTCCGATTGATCCGAGCCGGGCCGAAGCGGGCCAACTCCGGTGTGGAGAGCACTCGGACTATGGCAGCATCACTTTACTGTTCCAGAGCTCTCCAGGAATCCAGGTCTAACCCAGGTCTAACCCAGGTCTAACCCAGGTCTAACCCAGGTCTAACCCAGGTATAACCCGGGTCTAACCCGGGTCTAACCCGGGTCTAACCCAGGTCAAACCCGGGTCAAACCCAGGTCTAACCCAGGTCTAACCCGGGTCTGAACCAGGTCTAACCCAGGTCTAACCCAGGTCTAACCCAGGTCTGAACCAGGTCTGAACCAGGTCTAACCCCGGGTCTAACCCGGGTCTAACCCGGTCTAACCGGTTAGACCCCGGGTATAACCCGGGTCTAACCCAGGTCTAACCCGGGTCTAACCCAGGTCAAACCCGGGTCAAACCCAGGTCTAACCCGGGTCTAACCCGGGTCTGAACCAGGTCTAACCCAGGTCTAACCCAGGTCTGAACCAGGTCTGAACCAGGTCTAACCTGGGTCTAACCCGGGTCTAAACCCGGTCTAACCCGGGTCAAACCCAGGTCTGAACCAGGTCTGAACCAGGTTTGAACCAGGTCTAACCCGGTCTAACCCAGGTCTAACCCGGGTCTAACCCAGGTCAAACCCGGGTCAAACCCAGGTCTAACCCAAGTCTAACCCAGGTCTGAACTAGGTCTGAACCAGGTCTAACCTAACCTGGGTCTAACCCAGGTCTAACCCGGGTCTAACCCAGGTCTAACCCAGGTCAAACCCAGGTCTGAACCAGGTCTGAACCAGGTCTAACCCAGGTCTGAACCAGGTCTAACCCGGGTCTAACCAGGTCTAACCCGGGTCTACCCAGGTCTAACCAGGTCTGAACCAGGTCTAACCCAGGTCTACCAGGTCTAACCAGGTCTAACCCAGGTCTAACCCAGGTCTAACCCAGGTCTGAACCAGGTCTAACCCAGGTCTAACCCAGGTCTAACCAGGTCTGAACCAGGTCTAACCCAGGTCAAACCCAGGTCTAACCCAGGTCTAACCCAGGTCTAACCCAGGTCTGAACCAGGTCTAACCCAGGTCTGAACCAGGTCTGAACCAGGTCTAACCCAGTCTAACCCGGGTCTAACCCGGGTCTAACCCGGGTCTAACCCTGGTCAAACCCGGGTCAAACCCAGGTCTAACCCAGGTCTGACCCAGGTCTAACCCAGGTCTTAACCCAGGTCTGAACCAGGTCTAACCCAGGTCTAACCAGGTCTAACCCTGGTCTAATTTAGGTCTAACCCAGGCGTAACCCAGCGTCAAACCCAGGTTTCAAACCCAGGTCTAACCCAGGTCAAACCCAGGTTTAAACCCAGGTTTAAACCCAGGTCTAACCCAGGTCTAAACCAGGTCTAACCCAGGTCTTGAACCCAGGTCTAACCCAGGTCTAAACCCAGGTCTAACCAGGTCTAACCAGGTCTGAACAGGTCTAACCCAGGTCTAACCCAGGTCTGAACCAGGTCTAACCAGTCTAGGTCTAACCCAGGTCTAACCCAGGTCTAACCCAGGTCTGAACCAGGTCTGAACCAGGTCTAACCCAGGTCTAACCCAGGTCTGAACCAGGTCTAACCCAGGTCAAACCCAGGTTTAAACCCAGGTTTAAACCCAGGTCTAACCCAGGTCTAACCCAGGTCTGAACCCAGGTCTAACCCTAACCCAGGTCTAACCCAGGTCTGAACCAGGTCTAACCCAGGTCTAACCCAGGTCTAACCCAGTCTGAACCAGGTCTAACCCAGGTCTAACCCAGTCTAACCAGGTCTAACCAGGTCTAACCCAGGTCTAACCCAGGTCTAACCAGGTCTAACCCAGGTCTGAACAGGTCTGAACCAGGTCTACCCAGTTTAACCATCTACCCAGGTCTAACCAGCCTAACCAGGTCCAGGTCTAAACCCAGGTCTGACCCAGGTCCAGGTCTAACCAGGTAACCCAGGTCTGAACCCAGGTCTAACCCAGGTCTGACCAGGTCTAACCGTCTAACCCAGGTCTACATCTAACCCAGGTCTGACCAGGTTCCAACCAGGTCTGAACCAGGTCTAACCAGGTCTAACCCAGTCTAACCCCAGGTCTAGACCAGGTCTAAGTCAACCCAGGTCGAACCCAGGTCAAACCCAGGTCTAACCCAGGTCTAACCCAGGTCTGAACCAGGTCTAACCCAGGTCTAACCCAGGTCAAACCAGGTCTAACCAGGTCTAACCCAGGTCTAACCCAGGTCTGAACCAGGTCTAACCAGGTCACCCAGGTCTTAAACCCAGTTTAAACCCAGGGTTTAACCCAGGTCTAACCAGGTCTAACCCAGGTCTAACCAGGTCTAACCAGGTCTAACCCAGGTCTAACCCAGGTCTGAACCAGGTCTAACCCAGGTCTAACCCAGGTCTAACCCAGATTTGAACCAGGTCTGACGCTCGTATAACCCAGGTCTAACCCAGGTCTGAACCAGGTCTGAACCAGGTCTCTCTTCAGGTCCGCAGTGTGTCGGGGCAGTTCCTCTCGGCTCCTTGTGTTCCTGGAGCTGTCCTGGTGAACATCGCAGACATGATGCAGAGATGGACCAGCGACACCTTCATCTCTGCCGTATGTTCTACACACGCCTGAGACTGGACTAGACCAGAGCTAAACCAGCTCAAGTCTACTTTCGATGTGCCAATGTGCCCCAGGTCTGGCACCGGACCAGCTGAACCCACACTAGGACTAAAACCAGGACCAGAAGGAACCCAAACCAGGACCAAACCATGGACACTGGAGTGGTTTTTGTTGTCCGACTTTCCTCATCAAATCCACTCTCGCAGCTTCGACTTGACCCCCGTGACCCTGTGTGTCCTCCACAGGTGCACCGCGTGCTGCTGCCCCCTCCTGGTGACGCCTCGGAGCGACAGTCTCTGGCCTTCTTCGTTCAACCTGACGACAGCGCTCTGATTCGCTGCTGCGACGGCTTCGACAAATATCCTCCAATCAGATCGGATCAGTATCTCCGCGAGCGCTTCGAGGACTCGTACGGGGGCGAGTGAGAAGAGCAGGAAGTGAGGTCGCCCAGGAAGTGAGGTCGCCCAGGAAGTGAGGTCGCCGCACTAAGGGATTAAAGGGATATTCTGTACTTTTACACTGATAGTCTGTACTCCATGGTCATATTATGTATGTTTATCACTGTAGTATTTCTACTTGTCCGAATACTGCAGTTATTCCCTCCCAAATATGGAATGGTGGGACAGTTGGAAAGGTGACTTGGATCATGTCCTTCTGGTTCACGTTGACGTGAGACGTTTGAAATAAACATATATTATATTATTCACTGGAATAAAAAGTCTCGGCTCAGTTTGTGGGTAGTTGCTCTAATCGAATATCAGGGTTAATTATGATCAATAATCAATTGAATATTGATTATTACCAATAGTTAATAGGTTTGTGAGAACTGACATTGACCTCGTTTCTCTTCATCATCTCAGGTTTAGGAAGATTTATTGACCAAACATTTAAACAGACGTCGTTTGAATCTTGAATATGCAAATGAGGCCGAGACTGAACCTGGATCTGTTGGACCAGAACAGCTCCACAGAGACCGACCTCAAGGTCGTCTTGAATCCAAATTGTTGTGGACTTGAAAAGTTGCAAAAGGGAAAAACCCATTTTAAGGACTTGAAACATCTCAAATGAACGACATTTGGTTCTAACAGACTTTCCTCTTCCTCACACGGGGCGACATAAGAGGGGCGTGGCCTTTGAACAGACGAGCAGAAGAGGGGCGTGGCCTTTGAACCGGCAGACATAAGAGGGGCGTGGCCTTTGAACAGGCAGACAAGAGGGGCGTGGCCTTTGAACAGGCAAGAGGGGCGTGGCCTTTGAACAGGCAGACATAAGAGGGGCGTGGCCTTTGAACAGGCGAGCAGAAGAGGGGCGTGGCCTTTGAACAGGCGAGCAGAAGAGGGGCGTGGCCTTTGAACCGGCAGACATAAGAGGGGCGTGGCCTTTGAACGGCGGACATAAGAGGGGCGTGGCCTTTGAACAGGTGAGCAGAAAGGGGCGTGGCCTTTGAACAGGTGAGCAGAAGAGGGGCGTGGCCTTTGAACAGGTGAGCAGAAGAGGGGCGTGGCCTTTGAACAGGCAGGCATAAAGAGGGCGTGGCCTTTGAACAGGCAGACATAAGAGGGGCGGGGCCTTTGAACAGGCAGACATAAGAGGGGCGTGGCCTCTGAACAGAGTTTTGAACACAAAGTTAAAGATGGCAGATTTGTCAATGGAACTATTAATGGAATTGTGTTTACTTTGATAAATGTACATGCTCCACCAGGGGGGCGTCCTCACTTTCTGTACTGAAGTTGTGGCTCTGATTGCAAACCACTCTGAGGGAACCCTTGTGGAGGAGACTGGAACTGACATGTTCAGCCCACATTGGACGTCTCAAACTCACAAAGTTCTGGTGAAGCTATAAATAACACATTCAGTAGATGAATACATGATGTCGGGCTGATCCATATCTGAGAGAGATGAATCCTAATGTCTCCAACATACTCATGTACACGCCCCACAGAAGGTCTGGACTAGAAGAGACCACTTTTAGGTTCTAGGTCCCAATGCCAGAGGCCGACACAGGTCCAATAGATCTAAGTTCTCATGGTTCTGTTGACATCACTGTAGATCTGGAACAGGAACACAACACTAAATACATTTAAATATAGATGTATTTAAAAGTCTATATTCAAAAGTAGAAAAAGATTCAGTTGTTTCATCTGGACTCTGTTTTAGAAAAAACAAAAACGTTTCAACTCTCATCCAAGAGTCATTCTCAATCTGAGAAACAAGTCTGAGAACTCTTGTTTATATCCTACTCTGGGAGAGCCCTGCCCACAGGGCGGGACCTCCTGCCCATGGCCCATTTAAACTGGGATGGGCCTATTGTTCTATTGTTCCCTGCCTCACCTTGAGTGCCTATTTAGCATCCGAATGCCCAGGGCGTCTCCATGGTTTCAGCAGACCATTATAAACAACTGGAAGGTTGAATCTTAAACCTCCATTACGATTTAATGAAGGATTCTCTTTTTAACAAAGATTGCCTCCTTAACTCCTCTTTCAAACCATCTTTTCTCCTGCTCAGAATCTCCACCCCACTGTCTTCAATAGAGTGGTTTGTGGCTTTAAGATGAAGATGCACAGCGCTCTGGGGTCCTGAACTCGAGTGTCTTCTGTGCTGATAAAGCCTCTTGTGCAGTGGCTGTTTTAGTCTCCCCTATGTGGCGCTCTTTACAACTTTCTTCACTGCATTGGATAGAATACACTACATTGCTCTGTTTTTGTGTAGGCATCTTGTCCTTAGGGTGAACCAGTTTTTGTCTTAACGTGTTCCTGGTTTGAAATAAACAGGGACTTCGTGTTGTCTAAAAATTCGTTGCAGTTTTTCTGACAGTCCCGAGACATAAGGGACAGAGACATAAGGGATAGAGACATAAGGGACAGAGACATAAGGGACAGAGACCCCTTCTTCTTGGTTCTGTTTCCCTTTTGTCCCTTTTTGTCCTGCTTTTTGGTTCTCTTCACTTTGTTCAGAGCCAAGTCGGGTCTCCACAGGCTGAGAGAGCATTCCGGACGTGTGTTTCCTCTTTCCTCTTGCCCTCTGAGCTGGTGGGCACTCTTGTGCTCTGTGTTGTAGTGTCCTGATCACCTCCAGGTGGCGCTGTAGTGGGTGGTTAGAGCCAAAGAGCAGGTACTGGTCAGTGTGTGTGGGTTTCCTATATACTTCTATCTGGAGCTTCCCGTCTTCTCCTCTGATAGTGGAACAATCAAGAAAGGCCAAGCGGTTCTCCTTTGCATCTTCTCTTGTAAACCTGATATGCGGGTCCACTGCATTGATGTGCTCTGAGAAGGCTTCAGCTCTTGTTTCTTAATTGTCACAAAAGTGTCATCCACGTAACGGTACCAAAGACTTGGAGCAATGCCTGAAAAGGTCAGTGCCTTCTTCTCAAAATGCTCCATGTACAAGTTGGCCACTATGGGAGAGACGGGCGAGCCCAAGGCACAGCCGTGGATCTGTCTGTAAAAATGTCCCCGGAATTGAAAGTATGTGGTGTTAAGACAGATGTGTTCAGGTGTCAGTTTGGTCCTTTCCTGTAGGTGGTGTCTTCCTGCAGTCTCGTCCTAACCGCTGCTACTGCCTCAGAGGTCGGGATGCAGGTGAAGAGGGACACAACATCATAAGAACCCATCAGATCATCTGGGTCCAATTGGAGATGTTTCACTTTGTCCACAAAAGTGTGTGTGTTTTCCACATGATGTTCCGAGTTCCACCAATGGTGCCAAGATGGTTCTAAGTGCTTGGCCACATTGTATGTGATGGAATCTGTGCTGCACAAAATGGGTCTGAGTGGAACATTCTCTTTGTGAATGTTGTGAAGGCCATAAATGCATAGAATGGCTTCCCCAGGATACAGTCTGTAATACAGTAGCCTGTCTATCACCTCCTCTTCTTCAAACTTCTGTAAACAGTCCATCACCTTCTTCTTGTAGCCACTGGAGGGTCTCTTTTCAGACGTTCGTATGTGGCTGTGTCCTCGAGCAGGCTGTGGACTTTGGCTTCATAATCAGCTAATCTATATTCAAAAGATACTTTCATTTTTCATTTTCAAACGAACTAAAACATCTAGAAAATGTCGACTGCAAAAGAAGAGAAGTTCAGACCAAAAACAAGTCGACTTTAAGAACTGTGACGTCACAATTTGATCAATTAAAAGTTTAAGAAGTAATGAAAATACAATGAAATGTCTTTCATCGAACACGTTCAGAACAGTAAAATCACAGTTTAAATACTTATTACTTTAAAAAATGTGATTTGAGATTTGTCACAATATAATATAATATATAATATAATATAATATAATAATATAAATATAATATAATATAAAATATAAATATAATAATATAATATATATAATATAATATAATATAATATAATATATATAATATATATAATATAATATAATATAATGAAGAAATATGCCCAGTTCTGTTAAACTCGGACTTCTGCGTGTTCAGAAACTGGAAGAGGAGTGAAAGTCTCCTCCATCTCCTCCATCAGTTACTAACACACACCAGCTGAAGACGTCTGGACTCCTGGAGCCGAACACTCGTTACTTCACGTCTTCATAGTCCGGAGAGTAACGAGGCCTCCACAGTCTCCAGTATTTAAGACACAAATATGAATATGCATGAGCCTAAAGGAAGTCTTGTAGTAGGGCGTGATTGGCCCCGTGCCCCGTCTGACCCCCTTCATGGCTCTCCTCCTCTTTCTCTTCGTCTGCTCGTGTTACTCAGACTGGTCAGACACAGTGTAAAACAGCACCGCAGACCAAAGAGCAGCAGAACATTGTCTAATAGTGAATATATGATTATTAAATTGTATAATAGTGAATATATGATTATAACATTGTCTAATAGTGAATATGTGATTATAACATTGTCTAATAGTGAATATAATATGATTATAACATTGTCTAATAGTGAATATATGATTATAACATGTATAATAGTGAATATTGAATTATAACATTGTCCTAATAGTGATATATGATTATAACATTGTCTAATAGTGAATATATGATTATAACATTGTAATAGTGTATATGATATTGTCTAATAGTGATATATGATATATACATTGTATATAGTGAATATATGATTATAAATTGTCTAATAGTGAATATATGATTATAACATTGTCTAATAGTGAATATATGATTATAACATTGTATAATAGTGAAATGTGATATAAATTGTATAATAGTGATTATGATTATAACATTGTCTAATAGTGAATATATTGATTATAAATTGTCTATAGTGTGATTATATTGTCTAATAGTGAATATATGATTATAACATTGTCTAATATATATGTGAATATATGATTATAACATTGTCTAATAGTGAATATATGATTATAACATGTCTAATAGTGAATATATGATTATAACATTGTATAATAGTGAATATATGATTATAACATTGTCTAATAGTGAATACAAGATCAATGCATTGTATAATGGCGAATATATGATCGATGCACAATATGTAGTTCTCTTCAGTCCCCTTCTGAGGTCAAGGACCTCACACAACCGACAGAGGAGTAATCTGAAACATCCTGAAAAACAAAGCATAGAAAACACACCAAAACATAATCATCTAGAACATTTTTACCCGACGATAAACTAAAGGTGTGTCATCCAATCCTCATTCAATGCCTCCCCGAGCTTTCTGGGTGAAGACATCTTTTCGCCCCTTCAGGCATCATCCTCAAACCTGATTCTAGATCATTGGAATTGCCGTCTACATTCACAAATACTCCAGTGGTTGTGCTGCTCAGGGCTTTAGAGACCATGCTTCTGAGGAGAGGGAACACAACATAACACAACACAACAAAACAAAACACAAACAGTAACAAAATAACACCTATAACGAGAAAAATCTTCTGAAGGATTTATCGGGTTTTCCAACTATTTAATTGTGCATATTGGGCATAGGACTCGCAACCTGCTAGAGTGGTATAATTTAGTCGCCCGTAAATACTTTGCCATAATAAACAGATTGTTTCTTGGGTCGAGACAGGAATCGCCACTGAAATGGGCGTCTCCTCGGAGTGGTGGGGGTCTGAAGGAACAGACCCAACAGGGACTCTGAACTTGTGTCGCATTTGCAGTTATTTTAGCTAATTCTAACCATTTGTTGTTACCAACATGATGCTCTTTAATAAGTGCTCGTCGCCTCCTCGATCCATTTCCTTCTGAAAGAGACATATTAACATTAGACACATTATAAACCATTGTTTCAGGGCACATTTCTGTTTTCCTTTTTCTCACTGAAAGTCTTCTTTGCCTTTTCTGTACATAATTTGATCCAAGTTAATGCATACGTGAGGAAAACCTGAGCTTTCATCTGAACCATCGGATTACCTCCTTCATTACAATAAATCACAGTTTTGTGCCGTCATTCATTTCCCACCCCCTTCAGTAGGGCCTTTGGACCTACTTTAGCCATAACAAGGTTTTGAGTGGGACCAGTGATACCAGTTGTCCTCATAAAGGAAAGCTTGAGGTTGATCATTCCAAAAGCTTAAATCATGAGTCTGTTGTGCAGACAGACTGTCTGCAGTCGTCATTAAGCATTGCAAGTTCCACGGAGTCGTGGTCCAGTAAGAGTTCAGGTTCAGACGCAATGAATGCACTTGTCCTGCAGGAAGAGAGTCCATTAAGGACTGCAAAGAGTGCCAGATTTCAGTGGACATCCACAAAAGACCAGATTCAGAATATATAAGTTCATGCTCAGAAAGAGTGAAAGCTTTGATCCATACATCATGTTGCAAGAGAGGTTGATATGACTGGATCATTTGTAGAAGAGGTAAAGCATCAGGAGTGTGATCATAAAAGGATCCAATAGGGTGGACACAGAGAATAACTGACCTTTGTCCTGTCCCTGTCTTTGTCATAGAACCCCATGTCCTGAGTCACATGTGATGGAAGTATCAAAATGAGACGGTTTGGTGTAGTCTGGGATGGCTACGTCAGCACAGGTGGCGAGTGCCATCTTTAAGTCAGTGAAAGCTTGGTCAGCTTCCTGAGTCCAGTCCAGTCGTGCTTGTAGTTCTCTGACGCCAGCTTGCTTAATGATTGCTCTCAGAGGTGCAGTCTCACCAGTGTAGTCAGGGACATGATAGTGAGAATAGTTAGCCAATCCTAAGAAAGAGTAAATCTTTAACTGTTTCTGGTCTGGGAGCGTTCAAAATCGACTGGTTCTGGCTTGGAGTAGGTTTCACACAACCAGCCGAAATAATTTTCCCCAAAAATGTAACTTGTGGTCTACAGCATTGTAGCTTCTTTTTAGAGACTTTGAATCCATGTTCATACAAGGCAGACAGAACACGACAGGTCATTTGCAAGCAATCTGCTGCTGAAGCGGAACCAACGAGAATATCATCCATGTACTGAACCACCACAGAACCAAGAAGCACGTCAATATTTTTCAAACATTCCTTAAGAACCTTAATGCCACCCACGATGACTTACTACTGCGGGGGGATAGTCCCTTAATAACCACCTGTTGTTGGGCTATCTGTAAGTCCTTGAGTTTAACTTTATTTCTTGCGTCTTTGAGTCTTCTGTTCCAGTCCTCGTCACTTCTTGTCTTCTTCTCGCTTCAGTTTAGCTGAGTCCGCAGCTAATGTGCTTCTTTCCCCAGATAATTTCAGAAGTGTCTGTCTAGCCTCATGAGATTCTGCATTATCTGGTGTCTTCCTCGTCGCTATTTGAGTCATCTGTAGATTTTATGTAACTTCATCCATCATGGTTTTAACCTGAATCACAACTTCCTTAGTGGCCGCTGCTTCTTTTTCCCGTGGCAGCGGCTGCGTAAATACGTTGAGTTAATTCATCCATTTTTGCTTCATCCAACACAGTTGGATCTCTGTTCACTATTTTGAGTAGAGCTGCTTTTTCAGCTCTTTTTAATGGTTCCGTTGGCTGTACATCCACATCCAGAAGTCCATGTAGTGCTAGTTGCGGGTATACGCCACTAGAGGGCGCGATTGTACCATTTGATCCATATGAAGGAGGGGCCGACGATAGAGGGGCTCTGGCTCTGCCTTCAGTGACGGAGCTGGCTCCTCCTACCGAGGGTGGTACGAAACTCCTCTTCTCTTTGGTCCATTCCACCGTAGAAGCCTCCAGGATCAGTTTAGCATGTTTCCTCCCGTGAGGCCTTCACATCCTTCTGAGTTCGCTCAGCTACGAGAACTTCCAGCGCGCATTCCTCGTCTCCGCCTCCGAGCACCGCACAGAACAGACTCAAATCCACCTTCATCCGCGGATCACGGTCCTGCTCTCTGAACATTTGCTCGCACGCGTCGATTGCCTTTTGTAACTTCTTTTTGAGCCTCGAACGTGGATTTCTCTCGTTCCATATTTCCCTGACCCACGTTTCGCAGTCTTGTTTTTTCGACATTTCTTTTGTTGTCAAGTTTCACTTACCGTGACGTCACGTGCGCGCGCCTTCACGTGCGCGTGCGCCTTCACGTGCGCGCGCCTTCACGTGCGCGCGCCTTCACGTGCGCGAGCCTTCACGTGCGCGCGCCTTCACGTGCGCGCGCCTTCACGTGCTTGCGCCTTCACTCGCGTCTTCACCTCCCCCCGCCTTTTTTTGCAACAGTTCTTTGTCTCACTTTTACAACTATTTAACCAATTTAACAAATTTAGTAGTACTTTTCCTGACTAACCTGGTCTAGACCAAACTAGACTAAACTAGACTAGTCGAGAGGGCCTCAAACCCGCGCATTTATGTCCCAGACAAAGGCTCTTACGCGCATAGCCTTCTAAGAGTTTCAGACGGCCCATCAGTCCGTCTACGGCAGGCATGGGCAAACTACGGCCCGGGGGCCACATGCGGCCCGTTAAACTTTTTAATCCGGCCCGCCGAACTTGAAGAAATTAAATAAATAAACTTTGTTAATGTTTTATTTTCCCTGCAATTCTAATGTGTTCCCACTAGATGGCGCACTCTAGATACATTGACTTTGTTGAGGTTCCGCATATTACGGTACTCCACGTTTGCTTTTTGACCCCTCAGTCCTTCTGTAAAGATGAGCGGACCTAAGAAAAGGAAAGTGGACAGAGAATGTCGAGTGGACAACTAAATATACTTTCACTGAACACCGATCGTCTGCTGTATGCCTGATATGTCAGCAAACTGTGGCGCTTTTTAAAGAATATAATATTAGCCGTCACTTTACTACAAAGCATGCTAACTATGCTAGCAAGCTATCAACGGAAGAACGGGAAGCTACTGCTCAGAAGTTGGCGGCTAATTTACAGGCTCAACAAAACTTTTTTCACCGCCAAACTGCCATTCAGGAGTCAAGTACCAAGGCCAGTTTCATGCTTTCATTCAGCACGCCTCTGTCTGAAGGCCAGTTTCATGCTTTCATTCAGCAAGCCTCTGTCTGAAGGCCAGTTTCATGCTTTCATTCAGCAAGCCTCTGTCTGAAGGCCAGTTTCATGCTTTCATTCAGCACGCCTCTGTCTGAAGGCCAGTTTCATGCTTTCATTCAGCAAGCCTCTGTCTGAAGGCCAGTTTCATGCTTTCATTCAGCAAGCCTCTGTCTGAAGGCCAGTTTCATGCTTTCATTCAGCAAGCCTCTGTCTGAAGGGCCAGTTTTCATGCTTTCATTCAGCAAGCCTCTGTCTGAAGGCCAGTTTCATGCTTTCATTCAGCAAGCCTCTGTCTGAAGGCCAGTTTCATGCTTTCATTCAGCAAGCCTCTGTCTGAAGGCCAGTTTCATGCTTTCATTCAGCAGCCTCTGTCTGAAGGCCAGTTTTCATGCTTTCATTCAGCAAGCCTCTGTCTGAAGGCCAGTTTCATGCTTTCATTCAGCAAGCTCTGTCTGAAGGCCAGTTTCATGCTTTCATTCAGCAAGCCTCTGTCTGAAGGCCAGTTTCATGCTTTCATTCAGCAAGCCTCTGTCTGAAGGCCAGTTTCATGCTTTCATTCAGCAAGCCTCTGTCTGAAGGCCAGTTTCATGCTTTCATTCAGCAAGCCTGTGTCTGAAGGCCAGTTTTTTAAAAGAATGTGTGGTGGAGACAGCAAGTCCATCCATCTGCTCCTGGTCCGGCCCCTCTGTCAAAATTTAGAACCCATTGTGGCCCACGAATCAAAAAGTTTGCCCACCCCTGGTCTACGGCTACTCAGTAACGTTTTATTATAGTCCCCGCGTCCGTATTCCGAGGTGGTCCTGACCCCGAGGGTTTTTAAATCAGAATCAGAATCAGAATCAGAATCAGAATCAGAATCAGAAAGAGTTTATTGCCATTGTCAATGAAACAAAATTCAAAAACGTAGGAACTTGTCTCGGCCTTAAGGTGCAACATAAAACACTGAGTAATAATAAAACAACATATATTCAATCAAAAAAGGGCATGCATTAGGAAACAATTTAAAATTACTATACAATAAAAATAAAAATAGGCATTTCTATGTACACAAGTTTACAGTTATGTTTAAAGTTATAGTGCAGAAAGTGACAGTGCAGTGAGTGATGAATATTGCAGTTAAAGTGACAGGTGTTTTCAAGTGTTCATGAGTCCAACAGCAGAGGGAAAGAAACTATTCTTGTGGCGGGAGGTTCTGGTCCGGATGGACCGTAGCCTCCTGCCTGAGGGGAGTGGTTCAAACAGACCATGTCCAGGGTGAGAAGGGTCAGCTGTGATCCGACCTGCTCGTCCCAGAGCCCTGGAGACGTACAGGTCCTGCAGAGATGGAAGTCTGCAGCCGATCACCTTCTCAGCAGAGCGCACAATGCGCTGTAGTCTCTGTTTGTCCCTGGCTGTGGCTCCAGCGTACCACACGGTGATGGAGCCACGGGAACATAGTCCAGCATGCCAGTCCATTTATTCCATTTCTTTCTTCAAACAATATTTCATTCTGTTTACTAGGTTATTACATTTGGGTTTTAATTAATCATTTGGATTTGTGAGCCCTATAACGCCTTTCCCTGCTTCATTCCACCATCAATTTACAGATTTTAGCTTAAAACCAACAATTCCCAAGTTTCCTAAACTAAAATTTGGAAAGTTAGCCAATAGACATACTTTGAAACTCTAAAAAAGTGAGAATCAAAAATGTCTTACCTTAAACTAGGAGGGCGCGCCCTGGAATAAGTTGGTTTTCCGCCGTGGGATGAAGTGCTGGTATGTCTACCGCAATGTGTCCAGAGGAACGGAACGCCGCCGTTCCCCCTGGTGTGAGCACGGACCTCTTCTCCGTGTCTCTGGTTGTTGACTCCGGTCAACTCCCCCTTCAGTCAGCAGTCGGGGTCACCAACTGAAGAAATATGCCCAGTTCTGTTAAACTCGGACTTCTGCGTGTTCAGAAACTGGAAGAGGAGTGAAAGTCTCCTCCATCTCCTCCATCAGTTACTAACACACACCAGCTGAAGACGTCTGGACCTCCTGGAGCCGAGCACTCGTTACTTCACGTCTTCATAGTCCGGAGAGTAACGAGGCCTCCACAGTCTCCAGTATTTAAGACACAAATATGAATATGCATGAGCCTAAAGGAAGTCCTTGTAGTAGGGCCGTGATTGGCCCAGTGCCCGTCTGACCCCCTTCATGGGCTCCTCCTCTTTCTCTTCGTCTGCTCGTGTTACTCAGACTGGTCAGACACAGTGTAAAACAGCACCGCAGACCAAATAGCATTGTCTAATATGAATATATGAACATTGTCTAATAGTGTGATTATAACATTGTCTAATAGTGAATATATGATTATAACATTGTCTAAATAATAGTGAATATATGATTATAACATGTCTAATAGTGATATATGATTATAACATTGTATAATAGTGA